>OMLM01010700.1:105997-121606 GCA_900302695.1 Helostoma temminkii
TGTGTGTGTGTGTGTGTGTGTGCGTGTGTGTGTGTGTGTGTGTGTGTGTGTGTGTGTGTGTGTGTGTGTGTGTGTGTGTGTGTGTGTGTGTGTGTGTGTGTGTGTGTGTATGCGCGCGCATGCGCGCGCGTGTGTGTGTGTGTCAGGTTTTTCCAAAGCCCACTCATGTTTGAAATAATGTGTGATTGAATTGCTTTATGGATATAATGCTGATTTGATTTCGTCATTACATGATTTCTTTCCTTCTTCTGCTTCTTCCTTCTTCTACAGTACTCTCAATTTAATTTCAGCACATTCAGTTGCCTTGGTTTTGTGGAAGCTCGCAGCACCTTTGCCTCTTGGCTGGAAACTGGAAACGAAAATATTGGGAGCAACAGTTAGTCATCTTAAAAGGAACCGTAACTAACGTATGGCGGTTTTATCTGTACTATCTGCAAATTTGATCTGACTTTCAAATGGGAAAATGCACAAAATTCTGTATCACAATCAGACAAAACCTCTATTACCCTGTGGTTTGAACACCTATTGGCATATATCACACATGCAGGCTAAAAATAGAAACCATCCACACTCCCACCATCAGCCCCTCCTTTCTGTTATCTCCCCCTTTGCAACACATCCCTCTCCTTCTGTCTCCTTCCCACCCCCTTCACATTCAGATAACTCTCACAATGCCACACAGAATATACACTTTGTGCATATCTTAACAGGCACGGTCACACACATGCTAGTCAAAAAAAAGCACACGTCACAATGAGGTGTAATCGTTTTGTGTGTGTGTGTATCATATTTTTAAACATGTCAACTGCTGCTCGGCTGTTTGCGTTTCCATGGTAACTCTTGGCTGTAAATGAGAATTACGTGTTGAGAACATAATTATAACACACACATTCAGAGCTGCAGCAGGAAAGATGCCCACCTAAGAGGATCAGCGGTGTAAGATCCCTGTCCTCTATTTTCAGTGTATCTTAATCCTAAATTTGCTCCAAAAATATGTCTCGATCTGTTTTGTTATCTAAACAGTCTAAACCATTTCCCTATTTACTGACTCTTGCATTCTGTGTCTTGTAACTACAGCTATGTGTGTTCAATTACTTAATAGATAAAATATGCTTCAAGAGTTTCTACATCTTTATTCCTCTGTCTTTTTTCTCTCAAAAGTCAATTAAAGGTTTCTTCGTTCTGCACAGCGCAATTGGTTATTACACGTTGACTCACTTTATGTGCCCCCTGTCTACATCTCACACCTGTTGGAGCTCAGACTGCACAGTGTGACTTTGTCACGATCGGGTTGTCATCCGCATGGCTACATGTGATGGCACCATTGTGAAACACAGGCAGGAACCAGCTGTTAGCCTGCATAGCTCCTTGCTTGTTGCTTTTGGTTGAGTGTTGGATTTTTGTATGTGTTAAAAAAACTAATTGAATATCTACTCTTTGGTCTATTAGTTCTGAGCTTCCTGTTTCATTTCTTAGTATCTTTGTCTTGCTCCCCTCTCCTCTCTGACTTGTTTTTATAAAGAAGAGCATAAGTGTGTTTATGTGTGTGAATGCCTCTCCACAGACTTCTCTCTGCTTGCACTGATTGCACTGGCCATTTCCCTCTGAGGCTCTCCCTAGATGACAAATTCACACATTTGTTATCAGCTTCCTCTTTTCCACAAAATCAATAGTCTCTCCCCAGTTTTCTCTGGATATATGTAATGATGGTGCCACAGTTTATCTTCAGCTTGCATATAATGTACATGCACACTGTAGCCCTACGCCATAATAACACTATAATGGTAAAATCTCAAATGTAGTCGTCATACCAGACAAACTAAAGCTATAGTTGCAAAAACCATGTGTTTATTGAATTTAAAGTATCATTAGTGAATTCATAGTTGTATTTTTATGAGGAGGAATGTGCGATAGTGCCAAAGCAGCCATCACATTATTTGGATTCTATAGCAAATTAGCTGTCAGAGCCTGAGAAACCTGAGAAGAGTCTTTAGCAACAGGTCAAATATCTGCACTTTACCAGAGCTAAATGAAACATCTGTGACACACAAGTTTATATTTCTGCATAAGATGCCAGGTAATGGAAAGGCAGGAAAGGAAAATGACAAAGGAAAAGGTATATGCACATGAATGATGCACAGGACGTCAACAGAGTGCCATTGTTGTGGACTGGTGTGATGATACCTTCGACATTCATATAAAGAATGAATAGCAGTACGAAGCATTCGTCTGTCATTGCTTTATCTATGATTCCTACTGTACTGCCACCATCTATTATTCATCAGCACAGAGAACAGGGAGTGACAGACATGATGAGTGTACTGGCGGTGAAATAAGGGATGCAACTGAATACAGTACATAATAATACATGTACAGTAGATTAAGAGAATATTCAGACAAGCTTAAAAGGTACTACTCACATAAATCATGTTTTGCTATTTAGAAAGTATTGAAATTACATTTCCCCGTCTGCATGTATGTCTTTGGTTTGCAGTAGAATAAAACAGCTGTGAAAAGAGCAGAATACTTGGCTATTCTACAAGGATATTCTGAAATAGTCTGAACATCACTGGTTCCCTCTACAAGTATTGATATACAGGTGGATTGTATTGCTATCTCAAGCAGACTGTTGTTCAATAGTTTGACTGGTGTCTTCGATCTTATAGTCATTGTTTCGGCTTATTTAAAGGGAGGAAATGCTCATTATGCTGTTTGCTATCACTGTGGTCAGCACCGTGACCATGGGGAAGAGAAAGAAATTAAGTTGTTTGTGGAGATAAGGAAGAAAATAATTGCCAAGCATTGTCAAGGTTAACGCTACAGGCTACACACACAATGAACGTCATTAAATAAATAACGTCATAAAATTAAGTAAACACCTGTTATCTTATGTGGTTGGTTAGCCAGGCAAGTTGATTGTATCTTGAACTTTCTTCAGCCACTCTCATTTACTTTCTCTGCTAGCAATTTAAGCAACAGCGTAATGTCTGTTAAATTGCAACAACTTGGTCAGCCCTAGACAAAATACAGTCTCATTGTTGAGGCCAGTTGCCTTTCTCAGCTTCACACTTTTAGCTACAAGTGTAGATGTATATGGACATACAATATATTCAGTATACTCATATTAATGATCACACCTGATGTTCTTGTGTCTGTAATGCATTGATTAATAAAACAATAGCAACAACAACCAGTGAAATAGAGAAAGAAAAGAAAGAAAATATTTGAGATTAATATGACCCATTAAAGATGAGTGCAATTCAACTGAAACCATTTATTGAAGTCAACCCTTTTATTGACTTTCCATGACATGAAAAAAAAAGTCAAGTGCTCATTAATGTTTCATGTGTGTGTTGTTGGTTGCGCGTGTGTGGTGCATGATGGTTTTGCTGCCATTAAAATCAGCCCCTTCATCATTTTGTTTTGTCACCCAACTCTCACGGCAGGAGTAATTAATTTCACACCAGTGATACTGAGGCAGACAGGGATAATGTGCCAGAGCTGAGTTGCTTACTGTGAGCATCCACTTCACCATGTGGAACCAAACACTGATTACTAATAATATTTACTAATTTTCCAGCAGATATGGTAACTTAAAGTCACACAGATACCAGAAGTTCACTGCTGCGCAAAGCAATTACCCTCTGCCTTGATAGTTAGAAAATAATCCTAAAACATCAGAAAAGTCATTTACTATAACTTGAAGTAATCATGGTGTATTTCTCTCAGTATGTCTGCAGAGTCCCTGGTCAGAGGTGACAAAGTTGTAACAGTGGTAGGTGGCTACATAGAAACTGCACTGCACCCACCTAGTGCTGCCAAAAACATTGTTGCAACCACATTACATACTTGGTAGTGCATGCAGCAACGCACTGGTGCCTTATCCTCTTTTTCTTCCTTTCTTTCCCTTTCAGTTTAAAAGAACGTTTTGTCGTCCTCTGTTCTAATCTCCTCTGTTCAGTCCCTTTGTCTGCTTTCTGCTGGCTCATTCAGTCTGGTTTCAGAGTCCATTAAGAGGCTCTGTTAGCTTCTCCCTCTACTCCTCTTCACACTCTCACTTTCCCTCACCCCATTTCCCTCCTACTCTGCCATCACTCATCATTTCTAAGGTCTCCTGTGTTATTTACCAAAAATGTAATGGGTCAAAGGCCTTTCAGAGAAGAAGGGGTGTAAGAAAAGGCACAGATGAAAGAGTAGACAGGGTTAGACAAGGTTGTATAATGACCTAGAGACAGGTTGGGTAATCACTCTGTCTGTCTCTTACCTTCACTGGTGCTCCAGGTAGCTTGTGGGGTCACAGGAACAGTATGTTTGATTGGTTCAAGGCTGTCATGGCAGAGTCATTTCGAAGTGCTACACTGGCTGAAGAGTAGCTGCTGGCAACCTGCAGAAATAATTTTCCAGAATGAGAAGAGCTGACTTTCACCCTCTTCACCCTCTTGTCTGATCTGTTGTCCCGATGAATCGGGTGGGAGTTGGGAAAAGCTATTTTTGGCAACAGGGTTGGCGTCAGTGATGAAAAGACACAATAGGTGAGATGATAAGTGGAAAAGAAAAAAGTAGAGGCGGAGGGATGGGGAGGATATGATTGAAAATAGTGGTAAATTTGAAAAACCATTAAATTTTTTTAGATCTGCCATATCTAAATGTACATACACTTTCATGCCTAGCTACATTTAAGAGTTTAAACTGGGGCTACACAAGCCATGTTGAGATTATTGTGGGCATTATTGTAATTGTGATATAAAAATCTGTATTAATAATTGGTTTCAAGTAAAATGCACATACTGTATTAAAGATATGTTATCAATAGAGTGCATCCAAACATTGTCCAAGCTCTGTATATTTTGAAAAAACAGGCTTCAACCTTAATGGTAACTTGAAATTTAACCTTAACTTAAGTTTAACAAAATCAAAGGAGAACAAGTTTCCAGGGACAAATAACTGCAACTTGACACAATTGGGAACCATTTCTTCAGTGATTTCCAAAACCTGTGTAAAGGTACTTTATTTTCAATGTTCGATCTTCCCTGATCTCTGCCACTTGCTCCTGTGTCCAATGTGGCAAGTCTTTTGAGCTTCCTATGTCCTCACATGGGAATTCATATAGAATTTTACATTTTGATTCACGTAGAATCGAAAACAGACAGGCCTTTAATGGCCGCACCTTGATAAATAAATGTCCATTGCTATGTCCAGGACATCCAATAGTTCTCCGTGTCTTTGCAACTAGTGCTTCCCTGGGAGGGGCAGTGAGTGGCTCGCACTTTTGAGTTTTGTGCTCTGACTCTACTCAGGAAACAGCCCAGTTTTACATTATTTTGCAAAATAAAATCTCAATCTCTTGTGTGAAATCTCAAGGAATATAAAAGGCAAATATTGATGATGTATGTGGCCATTAATATCTTTGCATCACACATTTGTGTAATTTAAATGTGTTTTATAAACTTAAAATTTATTCTGTCAATGTCATATTCTTACGTAATATATTTTGGACATCCTGGTTAAGAAAGGCTGGAGTAGATAGCAAGCAAACTGGGTCGTGTGCAGTTTTCATGTTCACATACCTACATATTAATTTAATTAAATCGCAGCCTTTTGCAGTTATGTAAACACACAGGCTGACATCATGATTGCGATTAGATTAATTATGCAGCACTAGGCTGAACTATAAAACAGACATCCATGTGTAATGTTGTGGTTCAGTGAAATTGTGTTCCAGCTTCTCAACAAGCATGTGCATTTAACTCAGTGAATTACACATAAGCTCTGTTGCTGCTTATTACTCGTAAGTAGCAGACAGCTATAAAAGTAGATAGATAGATAGATAGATAGATAGATAGATAGATAGATAGATAGATCGGGCATTAGAGTATTATGGCTGTGTTTCTCTCTTCTCTCTCTCTGAGCTTCATGATTCTTGGACATAAAAGATGCAGAGTGTCGTAGGTGGGAGAGTTGTGTAAGTGAGGAGGCGCAGAACGAGATGGCGGGTCAAGTAGCCATGATTATGTAAAAAGAGTCAGAGAGGGTTGGAAACACATGGTGCTGTATCTTTGGAGAGATTAGATTATGTGAAGATCACACTGAGTGGGATACTCATATTGTGATGATTGAGTAACTCAGACATGTCATTTGTATTATCTCCATCAACATTTTTTAATTATGTCTCCTCCTACCTGGGTTCATCTGTATGACTTCTTTCTTCTCTTTTCACATACACCCTCATTCTTTTTTCCTGCAGCTTCTGTCTTTTTACAAGCTGCGTGACTTAGTTTATCTTTTAGATTAATTAATGTGCATAAGATGGGCTAGCGGAGCCCGAAGGTGCAGGCTGTCTGAACAGCAGCACCGACAGCAGTTCACCCCTCAGGGACCATGAGATGGACATACAGACAAGCTGTCTAATACACATACAGTACAGACATACCCTGCTCTACGTTACTCTCTATCATTTCATTGTATACATTTATGTGACGCCTCAGTTTGACGCCCATAGTCACGCATATCTCTTTGTGTTTCTTTTATTTTCAGCACTTTTTATCAGTGCTTGTGTTTTGTATTTTTTTCATAGACGCCTACATACTCATCACTGCCTCTAGAGATATGGGCTGTCACTTTCCCAAAAAGTCAAATTTGAATAAATTCACACTAACATGTACCGCATCTGCATTAAGACAGACGCAACCCATGAAGCATGTATCATAAGCACTGAGTATGTGGTCACATCAGATTTCACTCCCTGATCATTTGGATTAAGAATGGGATAACATGAATGGGATAATGTTTGTGAATTGACTCTGTCTTGTTTGTGCAGACATTGAGATGAGTGCTGCTTATTTGTACAAGGGCATTAATGTGTTCATTAAAAATCATTAATGAAAATGAAGCCTTTGATAACATGCTGTATAATAACTTATATATAAAATACTGGTTTTATCCTGCTTCCCAAGCTAGCTCCCACAGTTTACACTTACAACATCGCCCATCATTTCTTCCTATCTCATCAGCTTTTTGCCTCAGCAGGCTGTGTAAATTGAACCAGGCATACAAGGCAACAAGGTGCATCTGCTGCTTCATTTGAGTGACAACCTAATGGTCCTTGCTATCTGCATTTCACAAAGTTAATAAACAGAGGGTTGGTGAATTTCCACATACCCACAGGCACACACAGCACAGCTTTTTGCATTTATATAAAGCCATTCCTTTTTTATTTGAACACATGATTACTGTACACATTACACAATGCAGAGATACGGACTAGTGAGGGGGGCCACCAGTATACTCCTCTGAAGGCTTTTACAAGCTTCTGAGGCTGAGATGAGAGAAAGACAAGCATACAACAGCCATTTCCCAGGTTCTTCACCAGTCAAAGCTTAATGTGAAGAGAAAAAAAGTCATTAAAACTCAACTAGAGTTAGAGACTTTGAAGTCTGACCTGGAAGAAGGTTTTGTGGTCTGATGCGACCAAAACTGAGCTTTGTACCCATCAGACTAGACTCTATGTTTATCATAAACCAAGCATTGTATATCATCACAACTACACCATCCACACCATGAAGAATGGTGATGGTAGGATCATCCTGTTAGCATAATGGAAGGTTTGTGAAGGTAGAGGATAATATGCAGCAAAATATATGGAAACACTGGAGAAAAAGTTGTGTGAAGAACTGTGGGAAAAGATTTTATTTACAGCAAGATGCTGTTCACGCATACGCTACACACAAACAACAATTTTAATGTTCTAGAGTGCCCAAGTTAGAGCCCAGACTTCAATCCATTTGAGAATTTGTGGCTGGACTTTAAAAAGGTCTGTTGACTCACAATCCCTGTGCACTGACTGAGTTTGAGCAATTTTGCAATAAAGAATGGGGAAAAAAATGGAAGAGTCCAGATGTGCAAAGCTGATTGAGATCTATCTACACCATAGCCACTAAATATTGATTAGAATTGGGTGAACTCTTCATTTTATATTTTATACATTTAGATTTCTTTTTAGAAAGCTGATCTCACAAGAGCCTTTTTCTGCTCAGTGTGAAAAAAGCCTTCATAGTTTATAATCTGTGGTTGTAATGTACATTTGAATAATACAGTTTTAAAACTTGTATGTACCAGAGTAGATATGTTACTTTATTAATCACAAAACTATGATTAGAAATTTTAGATGTTACTTAAAATAAATGTGTATTTCTCTAATACTTACTTAATTTAGGTATTGAGGTCACCTTTTCAGTGCAGGTAGAACTCTGATATAGCTGCATTTAATTATTAATGTGTTTCCAAAAAGCAGTAAGTAGTATGTTACTTATGTACTCAAATGATTGGTTGGTGTTAGTACATGCAGTACGTAACTGCCACTTGTAATGACTATTTCCACATCCCTTTATTCATCACTCCCTGTGGTGTTCTACCCTGCTGAGGGCACAGATATGGAGTGTAAAAGAAATGGAATTACCACACTCTAATATTGGTGCTTTTCTTTTCCTCCCACATCAAGAAACACCAGACATCTGATCTGAGTTAGGAATTAGACCATGTTGCAGAAACAAGCTCTATATTAACAATACATGACTGTGTGTATGTTAGTGTTTGTGTTGCTTGTGTGTACGTGTGGGCATGAGTCTTAGTCAGAGTCTGAGTGGGATGTTGCAGGTGTTTGTGTGTTTGTGTTAATAGGGGGCAGTAGGAGGAGAATATAAGCTATCAGCTTATGTGCCTGTGGCTAACCCACCATATTCATGACTTTGATCCAGTGCTGCCTTAAAAGACAGAGCAAACTTAAAAGAATTCAGTGAAAAGGGGCAGTGGGGGGTAAACAAATGTAACAACTGTAAAAAAAATAAAATCAAACCAGAAATAAACAAACCGAGAGGTGTAGGCTATATGAGTATTGAGAAAAACAAGGTGAGCAAACCTGGTGGGTACGATTGATCAGTAAAGACCCAAACGTTGATGAATATCTGATTGTGGATTCTGTGGTCTGCCTCAGCTGGATAAGGGGAATTGACAAATTGTACTAGAGAGAGTTAAAGGTGTGTGGGTGTGATGAAAGAAGGGATCAACTGTGATTTCCCTGAAGGGATGGAGATGGATGAATGAAGAAGGGATTGTAGATAGAGCAGGCAGTAGAGGGAAAATAGGAAGAGTCAATTAAATGTTTTGTGGTTGAAAGTATTATAGCTGGTTGCCTGAGGGTTAGCTAGCATAATGTCTGTGTTGGCTTTCAGCATCCAACAGCACAGCTTGAGCAAGGCACTGAACCTGCAACCCCTCTGTTTTCTGGAATGACATATTTGTAGAAGTATTTGTTTGTCCAGGAATGCATGTCCTTAGCAGCTTGTATAGAACAAATGAAATCAAATGTGATGTGATCAGTTCATTTACATTTTAGATGGATACAATCAATGTCATGAATAATTAAAATTACAACTGAATTACTGTCAATCATTTTCAGAAGTTTAACATACACAGAATCAATTATTATACTAAAGAGACAACGAAAAACAAAGAAGCCTTAAGACTGATTCCATGTGCCAGAGTTGGTATGTATGATCACTCTGTTCCTTCCTGTCCTCAGATGGATGAATGGCATGCCTTGAGTTGTGAGTGGTAAGTGAGCTAACAGCTGGGGCCCGTGATGATTGAACTAAGTTATCCCAGGAGCACATTTGCTGAGATCTTGCTAACCTTGGAGCAACTAGAAAATAGACTCATTAATCTGCCTGGACCCTGCAGCTACTCAGACCACCTGTGAATCATTAATGACAACTCATCAGATTTGTGCAGCATCAGTGGATCTCATTTTTTAAGGCGCATCTCTAGAATACCACACCTTGTATGAAAGCTGTCACATCAGTTGGGCCTTTCTCATTTAGTATTAGTATGTTACTGTGCTTAGATGTAATAATAAAATATTATTTAAAATCATTTTCCATATAGAAGGAAAGAGAGAAAAGAAAATTCATGTAAGAAAAATGTGTAAGGAGCAAGGGAGGGAGGAACAGATGATGTGGATGGATGGATTTTGAGTGCAGCCTTCCATCTTGTTCCCAGTGGAAACCAGTGAGGAGGTGTCCAAGGCTGCTTGATCTTAGATTAGATGACTGTGCTCTCGCAGTGGGCTCTCTGGCATAGTACAACACTCCACACATGCTTGTGAACCTACAAGAGACGCACACACGTGCACACACAGTTCCCTTCCTTGCGAAAAATAAAAATTAACTGCTGTTAAAGTAAAATCATTCTTCTTTTAGCCACAGTTTGACAGTGTGGAGGAGTTTAACACTGAATCATTTTAGAAGCACATTCAAGTATCTTTACACAAGGTTATTTTTAATACCTGAAACCTTGCAGACACTAATGTAGAGCAAATTCTCTTTTGTATGTGCAGTATTTCACTAGCAATAAACAGGTTGATGTATCAGACTCATGTTTAACCAGTAGGTTCAGTGATTATTTGAATCATAGCTCTTTCTTCTGTATGTACAGTTCTTGGCAAGCTTTGCTATGACAGATGGACAGCAGGCCTGACATTCTCCTGGGAGGCCTGACCCACTGACTTTTAGCAGTGGGGTTTAGGAGCGGGAGGATTGGATCTCTCCAGGAAGGAGTCAGAGCAAAACAGAAGCATCTAGTCTCATGCTAAGACCCATAATGAACAAGATGGAGGTGTCTGTCTCTCAGGTTGGAGAGAGTAAGAGAGTTATGGAAGGATGAGTGGAGGGAGAGACATGGAGATGTAAAAAAAAGGGGGGGGGCAGGCTGGACAGGAGTAATGGAAAATAAATGTGAAAATGAACAAGGATTCAGCTTGATCAACACGCTTAACATGATGACAAACTGTGGCTCCAGTATCATCATTATACCATCACTGGTATTTCTAATACAGTGCTGTGAAAAAGTATTTTCCCACTTCCTGATATTATACATTTTTTCCCATGTTTTTCACCTTAAATGATTCAGATCATCAAACTAATTTTAATATTACGCAAAGATAACCAGAGTCAACACAAAATGCAGTTTTTAAATAATGTTTTCATTTATTAAGGGAAAAAAGCTGCCCAAACCTGCCTGGCTCTACTGTATGTAAAAAAAGACTTTCGGGTTATCTTTGTGTAATATTAAAATTTGTTTGATGTTCTGAGTCATTTAAGTGTGACAAATATGCCAAAAAAAAGTTAAAATCAGGAAGAGGGCAAAAATGTTTTCACAGCACTGTATTGGTTTGTGAGTGTGTGTGTGTGTGTGTGTGTGTGTGTGTCCATGTGCCTTTAAAAAAAGCTTTGACTCAGTGATGTTTATAACTCAGTGATGCGTCACCATATTTTGTTTTATTTAACAACCCTGTGTACATTAGTTATCCTGACATCCCTTCAGATCGCTGTTGTTTACTGTTTACTAGGTTACACCCTAAAGCAGAGGTTGAGTAAGTCTAGACCTTTTTGTTTATCGCACAACGCTTCACAAAGCCTCTTTTCATGTTCAATAACTGTTTACTTATGTTCTCTGTCAAACGTGATGTTAAATCCTCCAGATCTTTGTCTGATGGAAATATGAAACTGTTTGGATTCCCGGTCAGCCATAAAAGATGGAAAGAGAGAGAGCTAGAGTGAGAGAGGATGAGGGATCGGGTGAGAGGGAAGCAGTGCAAAGCGCACACTGTCAAAGACTAATGTTGGGCCCGGTGGTGTGGCGTAATCTGTCAGTGCTAACAGATTGTGTGATCGGGTAAATAGGGCTTGTGGTGACTGGCTAGCTGTCTGCATCTTTCTTTTTGTCTTCTCTCTCTTTGGTATTCATGGCCTGTGGAATAATGAATATGATGAATTATCCAGAATCTGTTGCTCGTGGTCGTGAGTCAGAGTAGCGGCTGGACAGGGCCATCTCTCTCGCTTGCTTTCTCTCGCACACGTGCGCAAATGCTCACATACACCCACACACATAAACCTGACAAATTAACCCTGCAGCCAGAGGGCTTGCAGAGAGTTTTTGACACATTTGGGATTCTTATCTTTTTCATTTGTCCAATTGGTATTCAGTGCTCTTTGGTATGCACATTTGTGTATCTGTGCCTGTTTGTGCGTCCATGCACTGTGCACTCTTGATTTAATGGTCTCTGCCTCCTGCTTTGTGTTTCGTCAGTTGGAGATGTTTTGCGAAAGTGAGGAAATAAATGAACATTAAACTCATTTTTGTGACTCGGGGTGTCCTCATCCTACACCGCCGACGGTGCCAAAGAGGAAAAAAAGATATGTGATGTACAACTGTCATTTTAGAGAGAATACTTTCCATTTGAAATGGGATGTCATCTTTTGGCTTTCAGAGTCTTTTGTACTATGCTGCAATTTGTAGTGGGTCATTTTGTCTCATCCTTTTTTCATTATGTTGTTCACAAAGTGTTTCAGTCCTGTAGTGAGAAGTCATTACTGTTCTTCAAAGGCAGAATGGAAATAGTAGTATGTGAAGTGCCGATAAGATATTTTATGAGTTACTATTTTCATAACTCAGCGTTGTGTTGAATTAGAGATACACTATGTGTTCTTGACATTTATGTTTTCATTAACTGAAAACACAATTTTCCTATTTACAAAATAGCACTAACTTGCGTTACCATTAACTTGTTTTCTTTTTCCTAAATTAACATGATTTGGGCACTATAAATTCAAAGAAACACTTTTCATGAGATTTTTTCCTTTTGTTTTATCCGCTTTTAGTTATTAGCAATTATTCATTCTGAAACTCTTTTTGTATCAGTCGCATATTAACAACAAAGGACAATACAATTGCAGACAGACATCAAACACGATCGTCATATCACAAGGATTTGTTTAACAGAGCTATACTGGAGAGTATAAAGTATGTCTGAGCCTGGGTGGTCTGCAGTGACAGTACGTTCCTACACAACTAAACTTCAAATGCAGTTGTATTTTTGTAGCGAACATAATGATTATGTTGTGATACAACATATTTTTTAATGTATGAAAGAAAATCTATATTTTATTAGTGGAATCATGTTGCAAGGAGATGGTTGGGTGGATGGAGGGCAAATAACATGCAGCATGCTGTGTGAGGTTATATTAAGAAAGGAAAAGCACTTTTGTTAAGAAGAAGATTGCACTTTTTCTTAATAGAGATTTGTGTGAAGCTTTTACTGTACATTTTTCTTTATTAACCTATTTGATGTCTGCTTTAGCAGAGCTGCTAAACTAATTTTGCACTTCTTTGAAGTATTTGCTCTTTATAGTAACCCACAGGTCAAATTACGAATTGTAATTCTAAATTAAAAAATACCTCAATGTTGTTTATTGCCAAAGCAAGGACAATGATAAATTACTCTTGATGGGGGTGCAAGAGTGTGAGTCTGTTGAAGTATTTTTGTTGAGCTGATTTATGTACGAGCTCCGTGCAGATTGCTTGTTTAATTGTGATTCAGCAAAAGTCACAGCTCAGCACTTCCCAGCAAACTGTCCTGCTTGGGTGGAAGTGTGTCATGTGGGGGGGGTGCGTTCAGAGAATCAGGAACAGGCATCTCTCGTCATCCCAAGGCAATTTATCACTGTGTCCCTGCCTCTAATGTGAGCATAGTTAAACAGGCTGCATTTTTAATATTCAAGTCGATCAATAGAAAACTCTGCTTTACTTAATAGCTTCGGCCCTCAAGGCTGTTGGGCCCTGTTTAGGTTTCTTTCTGCTTTCTTGTGTAAACATAAATTAGCTGTAATTGAACAAACAGTCACATTTGCATGGCTGACTGCGTGCTACTGTGTGCTATATGCTAGCCAGCCCTGATTTAATGATCGCCACAATTTTGTCTCTCACTTCTAATCTCACTGTCGCTTTCTCTCCGTCATCATGTCATATTTCTGTCTCACTCATCAGCATCTCGTTCATTAAAATTTAATTAGGCATTTTAATTAATTACCTGCCTGCTTTAGCATAATAGCAGCACCCCGTACAGTAATTTTATGGAAGCCAAGACAGTCATCATTAACCTCCAGTCTGTTCATTGCATTCACCCTGAATCACTTTAACAAATTCTCTTTGTAGCTCCTCTCCACCTTCAGTGTGTTGTTGCTGTTTATGCGCCTGTCAGCTTTTGTTTTGCTGTTTAAATATTGAATCTTTTCTTTCCATGTTTGGTGTGGAAGAGCAACATCCCATAGCAGCTTGACATAGCTGGAACAAAACCGTGATTTTTTTTGCAATATTATTAACTGTTTCTCCTCCTCTTCCAGTCCTTTCAAAATGAGTGGTGGTCATATTATGTGTAGAATTTTGGTTTGTGTTGATGAGACCTTGCTGCTTTTATTGCTTTGCACTGAATTTCTCTATTATGCTTTACTGAAATAGCCTGAGAGAAATCCCACTGTCACTCCAGGAAGCCCAACCTTTTTTCTATATTTATTTTAATAATTTCTGTACTGCTACTGTATGCTGGTGACTCCTTGTTATTCTGTGTGTGTGTGTGTGTCTGTTCCTCTCTGTCTGAAACTCACTGTATATGTCTTTCTAAGTGCCCAATGCTGTCAGTATTACGAAGGGTCAGCCTGTACCTAGGTGTGTGTATGTGTAATTATCAGTGCAGACAGCTTGTCCCCATTCATATTTAATGAGCAATGAGGCAGCATTGCCTCCATTAATAGAGAATTAGACCGTCCATCAGCCATCAGGGCACATAAAAGCCTTGTTCTCTGCATCCGGAGTATAGACTGTACTGTGAGAGGCGGTTAATGATGCGGCATGGCTCCTTGTCTGGACAGACAATAATTCAGAGAGCTGGAGATGGACAGAATGAAGTGAAGAGGTAGAGGAGAAAGGAGGAAAAGAAGGGAGGAGCAGGGGAAGGGAGGGAGGACACGAGGGAGGCCTTCAGCACTCACAGCGCTGTCAGTGTGAGGCAATGAGGCCTAACTATAAAGTCTGAGTTTCAGTGGGATTCATTAGCATGAGAATTTAGCGTAGAACTTTGTGATGTTATAGTAACATTTCTATACATGCATCTGATCTCTGTGTTAAATATGATTAACTGTTCAGTGTTTTAATCTGTGTATTATTTTCATACATTTGCCCATTGTTTCTGTATAATGAAAAAATTCTACTTACCAAGTTATGAGCTGAGATCTGGGGACCTAAAATGTTCCGAATCATTACTCATTTCAAGGAAAAGCAGTCTGGTGAAAGTTAAAGTAGGTTTGTAAGACAAACCATGTGATCATTTTAATGTTTGTCGAAAAAAGGGGTCATAAATAGAGGTCGACCGATATGGGATTTTTAACGGTCAATGCTGATATTGAGAAACCAATCTTGTCGATAGGCCGATACGATATATGTAATTACAGTAAATGAGAAATGCAGAAAATTTGTGAAACTAAATGACCATCCATCCATTTTCTGAACTGCTTAGTCCCCGTAGGGGTCACAGGTGTGCTGGAGCCTATCCTGCATATGGGCGAGAGGCGGGGTACCTGGACAGGTCACCAGTCCATCGCAGGGCCATATATAGACAAACAACCATTCACACTGTCACTCACACCTACGGGCAATTTAGAATCCCCAATCAACTTAACTGCATGTCTGTGGACTGTGGGAGGAAGCCAGAGTGCCCGGAGA
>OMLM01010700.1:126915-143964 GCA_900302695.1 Helostoma temminkii
CATGTAAAAGCAAGGGGGATATGTATGGGTACAAGACTGGTCTGGCCACGTGAATAATGACTGGTCTTATTGCTGGTAAATCAGGTAGGCTCTCCTGATACAGAGCTGAACGATCCCTGTGTCTCCTCCTTTACTTTAGCACTATTCTCCTGTCTGTTCGATTCGTGCCTACTTTACTGCTATCTCCTAGTTGTCCATATAGTGTAGTTTCACAGCTCTTTAACTCTGATCTCCTGCCCATCCCTCATGTTGAAGTACAAAGAGTTCCCATGGCAACTTTCCTAGAAATAGGCGAAGTCTACCAAGGAGACTTGAGGACAGACACATTTTTATAAATACAATAAGCAAATGTTAAATAGTAGTAACACATACTGAATGAGAGAAGGAGAGTTTTGCTCTATTTTACCCATAAGGCTCAACAGATACAGTATGTAATAGACCTGTCACCAAATCCCTTGCAGAGTTTGTGTTCCAGTGTCAACAGAAAGTGACAGATATGTTTTTCAGTGCTGGAGATTGGTGCTGGGTGTCAGAGTGAGCTATATGTGGCTCTGTATTGACATCATACTGGGTGCCAAGTCTGTCTGTGTGTTCATTCCTCTTCCTGACAGCTAACGAAAAACCTGTTTTTGATATGTCACTTTCACTCTCTCCTGGTACATATATAGCAAGGATTATATGGAGACAGGAGTGACGAGTGTGTGTATATGTGGCTATGTGTGTCCGCGTGTGTGGGAGAGAGACTCGACAAGAGTGAACATGAGGAGGAGAGGGAGGAGAGCTCATAAACTGGTGGCATGTGTTCAAACATCAGGGACATCTAGCAGAAACACAGAGAGACGTTTAGTTGGTCTCCATGTTCAAATGTCAGGCCCCAGGTTATTTATAGCCCCTCTAATTAAACTATTCACTGTGCTTCTCTCCTGCTGTCTCTTTCTTTTTCTTCCTCTAATTCTCCCATGACCCTCTTTCTCACCCTCTCTCTCTTCTCTCTCTCAAGCCAGTCATTAGTGTGAAAATCCTATAAATCCTGTCTGATTGTGATCCCTTGCTGTCTTTTATGGGGGTCTTATGATAAACACAGACACACTTAATCTGTCGAGATTAAATTCTGTCTCGTCCCATCAGCGTGCTGACAGGAACACGCATTCACACACATATATCCTATTAGCAGAACTTGATTGTCAGCCGGCTTACTCTAGGGAAACTGTTACTATGGTGACTCCAGATGTGGCATCTGAGGGTGTTGTTACTGCGTATTTCCAGCTCCATGCTTTTGTCCCTGGTGACACTCTACCCCCTCTATCCAACACAGTAGAGTCACACAGAGTGGCTTTAACCCAGATTATGCATCAGCACCTAATTATGCATTCATAACATTACATCTTCCACTGAATACAGTGTTTTGCCGTGTCTCTTTCTCTTAAGGCCAAACTCTGCGTGAAACACTGCCAAGGGCATCGAAAATACTTCTGAGCATCGATCAAGGTGCACAGATCATTCACAACAAAAGATTTGAAAATACCCGTTGTGTTTATGCACATTTGCGTGTCATGTGTGCTACTGTAAGTGAATGCACTTGTGTGTATAAGTTTAAATATGCAGGCATATTGCCACATACATATATAAAGATCATGCGTTCGTCCCTTGAATGTGAACACAAGTATCATTCACGGGCAGATAATTACGCTTCATGTGCATACCTACACTCACTTGTTTGTGATGTGACTGAGCATAGGCCCATTTTATTTCAGAAATGCTAAGTGTCCAATGCTCTGTATCAATCACAGAATCTGCTAACATCCAACCCTGCCATTTCTCCAACCACAACAAAACATGTTGTTTTCCCAGGCTGTGAAACATGAACTACTTCATTTGATCAGTGTGAACTGAATTTTTAGAACTCTTGTGAAGTGAAAACTTCCCCAACACTGGCATTAGCCATTGAAATTTGACTTATTGCTCTCTAAACTTCAGTCTGTGTGGATCAGTGCTTGCTACTTGATACACACTGTTCGGTTTTATCTGATGTAGACAGTTGACCTGAAAAAGTTAATGTTGTAGGTACAAATGCGTGTTTGTGAGAAGCGCTGCTTCCAGTGAGTTATTGGTGATATTTGCTGTTTGTGGTAACATTGCTGTCATCATACTGATGGTCATTAATATTGCTTGTTTATAATAGGACAGTAGAAACTGTAGAGACTATGATGCTATTCTGACTGTGATGTGTTTGTGTGGGTGAGTGTCTTTGTATTTGTGTATCTGTTAGTATTTATACACTTCTCATCTGTGCTGTGTTTCCCGTATAATTCTTTTCCAGTAGTGCTGAGCATAAGCATGTCATGCTGGGCTTCGTTTCACAACTGAAAAATATTTAAGCATTAACATCCAAAGAAGACCTCCCCTCATTATTTTAAAACTGGTGACTAGTTTGCATCCCAGCTGTGTTTTATTAACCCTACCTCCTCACACAATAATCACCATAAGTCACCATAATCCTTTCATTTCTACCAGTGTCTCAGACACATCTGACAGTCCCAGTGTAATTTGCCTAATGAGATAAGTGTCCAGGGCAAAGTTGCACCAGTTTATTGTAGGTTTATATCTCTTTGAAGTTGGTACATCACAAAACTTTGTGCTTACACTGTTTCTTTAGGAATTGCTTTTATCCTTTTAAGCATATACTTGTAATTAATATAAATTGTGCAGCTATTACAGCAGTGAATGGGATAGGCTGTGCAACCATACTGTAGCTTAGCAGGATTCACTAAAACCATTTAGCTTGGGTTGTAACAGTCACTTCTTTGCAAACTTAAGTGTTAACTTTGTGTAACACAGATGTGATGTTAAATTATATTTCTGTTGATATTAGCAAAGTAAAAGACCTTGCATTAGGGGAAGTAGGTCCGTCTGCCTTGTCACCATATGTCACTTCTCCTGTGTGAATTGGCCAGTTGCATCCTTTTTCCCTAGTGATACTCTACCACCTCTATCCAGGACATCACAGCCACAAAGAGGGCTGTGCTGCTGCTGCTGAAAGCATATAGAGGACATGTGTATATGGTTCATCATCTTCACATGGATGGACAGGAAAAGCTGTCATTAGGAAGATGTGTAAATATAGAACAGCTCACTGGAGCGCCTCCTACTGGCTCAATACAAGATGGGTGCTTATGTGGGTACATTTTTATATATTTGCGAGCGCATGTGTGTTTGTGTGTGGGTATGTATGTGTGCGTGCTGCTATGAGACATGGGATGAGCATCCGCGTCCATATGCTAGCCTATTTGACTCCTGTGTCCAGCATGTGATATCGTGTCCCCTCAGACCAATTAAAACCTTGTTGCAGTTAGACGGGCACATCAAGAGGGGAATTGTAAATCAGACACTCAAGTTCCTGTTGTCTTCTCATCTCCAGGCAACGCACCAGCTTAGTTTACAATGAATTTTGTGGAATAGCTTTCCACTAGCACATTACAATAATGTGCATTGAAATGAAATGTTCTCTAATGGAACTGGTGACAAATACTGCAATTAGCCCAATTCATAGTGAGCAGTGCTCTATGCATTCCCAATAGCATCTGAGTGAACTCAGGAAATAGCCAGACTCCATTTCAATTATCACTTTGCTTTGCATACAAGACAGGGTGTTAATGCTTTGTACAACCTGCTTTCTGTCCGAAACCAGTTTCTCATCTTCTCCAGGGCTCACTCCTGGAGCTCAGAGCCAGCCAGACTTATACTGACTCAGAGTCATAGAGAAAGGTGTCACACCATCACACGTCAGCATGGCTATCTAAGCCCCACTTCTGGGTGTTGATAGTTGCTGCGGCTGGAAACTGTTTCATATTCAGAGCTGATCAAAGGTTTGCTAAACCAGTGAGTCTAGACACTTTCACACCCACTACCAGGTACTAGTGGGTCTGCTACATGAATGGATACTATTTAGGAATGCCACACCTGGTCAGGCCAGGCCAGCTGTGGCGTTTTAGAAGTAGATGGGGCAGGAGAGGAAATATATGAAATGGGAGAGAGGAAGTTAAAAGGTTTTACTTTTTTTGCTGAGAGGCAACATGTTCAGAACTAATCCTAAATGGTCTCTTGTTGAAATGTGGGATTATAAGTGTTAGTCCAGGACAATTTTTTTTTCCCTTATTTAAGCTCACGTTTTGTATGATGGACACTATAATTGATTAAAATTTGTTGTTAGCTGTCATGTAACTCTTAATTTAATATATTGCCTTTAACTATAAGTAAAACAGACTTCAGTCATCGATGTTGGCTTTTAGAATTAATTTATCATCTATTCTTGCTTCCTTATAACTTGCTGTTTTTGTTTGTTTGTTTGCTGTATCACTGTGTTTTGCTCTCAGTTTAAAGTCCAGAACCATTACCACTAACACTGAAGTCACCACACCATTTATTGGCCTTTTAGTTCACCTTCATTGAAGGTATGACATTGTTTTTATGATGTGCATGTTGACTATTGACGACTCATCACTGGCTTATGTGTGAATCCACAAAGGGCAAGTGATGAAAAACAGAAGACTGATGTAGTAGGATAGTACGTAGGATTCATAAACTGACATATTGGAAGGAGAAAGGTAGCCGGGATAAGAAGTAGCCTCCAGAGAGGCAAATTGAGACACAGTGAATGGACATCAATCTGTCATGATAAAGACAATGAGATTCATGGAAATTCAACAGCACTCTTAGTTTTTAGAATGGGAAAGGTCGCCAGAGGAGATGTGCTGGTGCCTCATGTGTGACACTAATAATCCCCACTTGGCTTTAAATACAGTATGGCGTGGCCCCTTATGACACTTTAATGACAGTTACATCTTCTTTATGGTGATGTGCAGCCACATTATCTCTTAAAGCATAAAGGATGTTATTTGAGTTCAGTGTGGTGTGTAAGCTCCTTTTTGCAAAGTCAGGCATGAAATATTTAGGTGCAAGCCCAGTTGGAGCCGACTGAATTTTCATCCGTGTCTTGTGGGACATAAACAGTCAATCAGTTATTTTCCGTTTCCACTATGGTGGTGCACAGTGTGGTAGAGCATTTCCTGAGCAATAGCAATCCATCTATTGATTTTCTTACTTAACTACTAATAACTCATTTAAGTTGTATTATGGAGCACTGAACAGTCACCGACTGCAGTCTGCTTGTTTGAAGTACTTTCATGTGGCTTAGTTGGATTAAAAGGCAACCGTGCTCCTGTTTGCTAAGGGAATGACAACAAGCAGTTGTTGCTCTTACAAGTCGCAGGATATCTGCATAAAGCGAAACTTTTCTGAATAAAAAACTGATTCTGCCAGTGTTTGAGTCTGCATGGGTTTGAATGTAGGGGGATCAACCTGTCAGCTGTCCATCGTTCTGGTCTGAGATTCTGAGCTTCAGCCCGGACACCTATCTTTGAATTCTAAGGGGTTGAAATATATTATACAGAGAGTATATACTGCATAGTATTATTACTCTTAGAGAATGTGGTAAGCCATTGTTAGGCATTTTTCCTGGTATAAATAAGCAAATTAATTTTACCTTTTTCCTTTTTTTCTGTCTTCTATCACCACCAGTATTTTCCTGACTCAACACTTGATTTATTGAAATGAATTTTATTCATAATGACCTCAGGGAAATTAATTTTGTTGCTGATACTTTAAAGGAGTCATATTATGTTTTTCATGGTCTGACATTATATATATATATATATATATCTGCTTTTGAGAAATAGAGGCCAAAGTAAAACTCCCAGGTTTCAGTCTGGCCAATACGTTTGATTTTTTTTTTTTTACTTTTCAAAATGCTATACCTCTTGACTTTACTTTCTATATTGTCTCTACGCAGTCTACATGATTCTTTCCCTCCCAATCATGTCATTATGTGTTTTATTTGAGTAAAACAAAGAAATGTGCAAAAGTGGGAAAGTGATCGAAAGAGAAAAAATAGAGGTGAGAGGAAATGGAGAGAGGTATTCACATTATACTGGGTTACGTAATCTCCAGAGGAGAGCTTTTGTTTGTGTTAGTTTTGCATTTATGCAGTGCCATGGATCAAACAGACATACAGAGCCTAATTGGGTTCAGAAAGAAATTTTGTGTGTGTTGTTGTTGCTTGCTAGTGCATGCATGTGGGTACAGAAGCGTATCATCTCTCTTTCTTTCTCTTTATTTTCACTTTTCATACTCCTCCTCTGTTGCATTTGTATTTTTCTGTACATTTTGCAGCATAACACAAGGGATGACTTCTCTGCACTTCTATTATACTGTTGATCTTGATAATGAAGCTTGTCATAAAAGCATTTATAAAGTCTTTTCGCTGTGCTGTTGAACATTTAGAACAGATAAAAACTATAGCATTGAGTTCAGTAGCTTGGATTGTCTTAACACCATTAACCCTAAGACATCTCAAACAGCATGAGCAATAAAAGCTTGAAGATTATTTTGTAATTAACAGATAACAGTTTCATTAGAGACTTTATTGGTCTCTGTTTAGCTCATAGCATGGCTATCCTAAAGCAGATTCACATTGCGTGACTGTAGTGTTTTAGCAAGATAGGGGTTTATATGGGATTACAGTATTTTACAAAAAACAACATGTATAAAATCACTACTGTGACTCCAAATTTTTCATGCAAGGTTTTGTCTATAACATTTCTAAAAACATCACATTCTTCTGTAAGAAGCTTTAATAAAAAGTTTTCACAACAAAAATTAAAACTCTTATTTTAATCCTCTTGCTCCTGACAGCTTTCACATTCTCTCGATGTCCTACTGTACGTCATTATGAAAAAGACGCATCTGTGGGGAAAAGAGGAGACAGAATTGGAGAGAATGTGATTTGACAGCATACTGGATGCTGATTCCCATAAGATAACATGTCAGTTTACTGACACAATTACACCCTCCATACACCCTTTACACAAATCGAGGTCAGTCAGGACTGCACACTTCTTATTATTAGTGCAGTTTGTATGTTCTCTGCTATACTGTTTGTGCAATAAAAAACATAAAGAATGATGCAAGGAAAGAGAGAGAGAGAGAGAGAGAGAGAGAGGTATTCACATTAGTTCAGAAAAACACAGACAAAGAGAGCCGGGCAGGAATGTGGGACACTAAGCAGAGAGCAGTGTGTGGCCGCAGGCTCTTGCCCCACACTGGGCAGGATGCGTGGAGGATAAAGGCAGGGTTATAGTGGTCTCATGAGGAGAGATGAATGCATTATTTAACACATTTTTGACAGAAGAAGGAATCTGACTTATAGCCTCTGACAAACAGCTTGGCATATCTCCAATTCAGTACAGTTCATAGACTTTATTAGCAATTCAATTTTCAATTCAAGTTTATTTATATAGTGCCAAATCACAACAAAAGTCATCTCAAGGCACTTTACAATGTAAGGTTTAAGACCCTACAATACAACTAAATAATAAGGAAAACCCAACAAATCCCTCTTGAGCAAGCACTAGGCAACAGTGGAGAGGAAAAATTCGCTTTTCAAAGAAAGGAAGAAACCTCCAGCAGAACCAGGCTCAAGGTGGGCGGGCATCTGCCTCAGCCGGTTGGAGTGAGTGGAAAGAAAGAGAGAAAAGAACAGCAGATCACACAACCAATAATAACAACAACAAGGAACAGGCAGGCAGATTGGATGGGCCAGCGACTGAAGACCCGGAATACACAGCTTCAGGGCCGATGATACCTGAGAGGGGGGGGCATAACTACAGGAGAGAGAGGACACAAAGTTAATAATAGGCAGTGGTGGCATATGAGTTGATGGAGAAAGGAGGGGGAGCTCAGTGTGTCAAGGAGGTCCCCCAGCAGTCTAAATCTATAGCAGCATAATTATAAGTAGGTTCAGAGGTCGCTGAGCCAGCTCTAACTATAAGCTTTATCAAAAAGGAAAGTTTTAAGTCTAGTCTTAAAAGTAGAGACAGTGTCTGCTTCCCGAACATTAACTGGGAGCTGGTTCCACAGTAGAGGAGCTTGATAGCTAAAGGCTCTGCCTCCCATTCTACATTTGGAAATTCTGGGAACCACAAGTAGACCTGCACTCTGAGAACGAAGTGTTCTGCTGGGATGATATGGCACTATGAGGTCTATAAGATATGAAGGGGCTTGATCATTAAGTGCTTTATATGTGAGAAGAATAATTTTAAATTCTATCCTGAATTTTACAGGAAGCCAATGGAGGGAAGCTAATGTATGAGAAATATGATCTCTCTTAATAATTCCAGTCAGAACTCTGGCTGCAGCATTTTGAATCAGCTGGAGGCTTTTTAATAAGTTACTGGGACATCCTATTAGAAGGGAATTACAGTAGTCCAGTCTAGAAGTAACAAATGCATGGACTAGTTTTTCAGCATCACTTTGAGCCAGGATGCTTCCAATTTTAGAAATATTCCTCAGGTGGAAGAAGGCAGTTCTAGAGATTTCTTTTATATATGAGTTAAAGGAGATATCCTGGTCAAAGATAATGCCAAGATTCCTCACAGTAGTGCTAGAAGCCAGTGCTATGTAATCTAAAATAAGTATATGATTAGACATTGCATCTCTGAGGTTTTTGGGCCCAAATAGAATAACCTCTGTCTTGTCTGAATTAAGAAGTAGAAAATTGGAGGACATTCTTGAAGTTTAACTAATTGATTTGTTTCATTTGGTTCAAAGGCTAAATATAGCCGAGTGTCATCTGCATAACAATGGAAATTTATAGAGTGTTTCCTTATAATGCTGCCTAGGGGAGACATGTTTAAAGTGAAAAGTATCGGTCCAAGCACAGAACCCTGCGGGACTTCATTATTAACTTTTGTCTGCATGGAAGACTCATCATTAACATGAACAAATTGGAACCTTTCTGACAGATAAGATTTAAACCAACCTAGTGCTGTTCCTTTAATCCCAATAGCATGCTACAACAGTTTGCTTAAGTATATCTGTTGACACTATAGACTACTAGTTAAATTACCTGGTCTTGCCAAAGACTTTGGTAACAATTTCAAGGATAAGTATCCTTCCATCCCTCCACCTCCAACAATTTTTAAAAAGAAAATTTAAAAAATAATGAAATTATCTTCTTTGAACACAAAATGCAAATATAAATTCATATCAAGATTTTTAGAGGCATGTAATTTCCTACTGCAAAGTAACAGACTCCAACAGGAGGTTAGGGCCAATGTTAAAAGACATTTTCACCAACCTAAATAGGAATGAAGTACATGGGACCTTACTCTGGGAAGATAATAGGAGGTTATAGCTCAATTCTGATATGACCCTCTGCCACATTTTCAGAGATGATCTACAACTTTTGTTTTATGAACAGTTGGATCTGCAGAGGCACATGGCCTTCTGTTTTTGGCTATAGGACACCAAAGGGAGGTTGGACTACATATGACTCAGACTAAACCATCCAGTTTCAGCCTGTCACTCCCATTTTGGAAAAATAAGGAAACAAATTAATAGGTTTGAGTTTTTAAAATAGTTTGTTTTCAGTACCATAGCTGTATCTCTGTATTTTCATTGGTTGTAGCTTTTAAAGTAAAGATATTTGCTCACTGTGTTGATGCTGTGTTGGGGGCGGCATGTAGGTCAATTGGTAGGGCAGTCGTCCTTCAACCCCAGGGTTGGCAGGTTTAATTCCCAGTCTTCCTGTGGCTACATGCTGAGGTGTCCTTGGTCAAACCCCATAGTAGTGCTGTTCTATACATCCAGCTGTCCAAACAACAATTTCCCCAAGGGGATCAATAAAGTATCAATTATTATTATATTTGGACAGGTAATTTGAAGATATCAGTTTGAGCTGTAGGAAATGTAATCAGTAATTAAAACAATAATTATGTTGCAGTCTTACTTGCCATCAAGAACCAGGTTTAAAATGGAAAACTGTAAAGAAAACTGTAGAGTAAAGGCTGTAAAGCGATTCATTAGTGCCTTAATATTGTGTTTTTACCTTTACATATTGTTTGTTCACTTGTCCACATACTTTTGGCCATGTAGGCTTTGCACAGCCATTTCTGTAAATTAATTATATGTGCTAGATGTTTACTTACTCACAGTAAATGTTTGTGAGCATCAAGATCAAGATATGGTTTATTGTTAATTGTCGTATTTCACACACACTCACATAATGGAAACTAATAATGGTAAAATATGCCTTAGTACAGCTTTACTTGGTTTGGTTTGACTTTTTAATTGGTGCATTACTACAGTAAAACACCAATTAAATAATTCCCCAATAGTATTGTACATTATACCAAAGTATTGCATATTAAAACAGCAATTGAAATATTACCCATATTCCTGTTAAGATGTGCTCTGTGACCATGTGGTATTACACCATTACATCATTTGCCAGATATTATTTAATATCTTCAGGCATACAGGGACAAATTAGTTCTTTTAAGGTTTAGTCTGAATTTTGGAAGTATGAATCTTCTGCCAGAGGGCAAGAGCTCATATTTGGAGTGAAGGATGTGAGATGGACCATTTCTAATTTTTGTGAGCCTCTCTCAGTACTGACTTCTCGTGAAGGCACTGAAGGGAATTGTGTTCTTTAGTCCCATTAGACTTCAAGGTGAATGAGCTTGCAGTCTTTCAACATACACACGCCAGGTATAAAAAATGTCAATGGACACACCAAAGTATTTATAGGTACAGATGATCTCTAAAAAACTGCTGCTCAAACCAATGTATTCATTTTTTCACATTTGTAATTAGTATATTGCTGCACCAATTCACAAACTGTCTAATTGTAGTGTCATAGTAATGGATCCTGATCTCGAGAAAAGAAACAGCAAATACCAGCTTTGTATAAAATGTCAGTATGCAGTTGGAACTGCTTGTACTCACACACTTATTTGTGTGCAATGTAAAAAAGAAAAAAGTGTATGTTAAAACATGACTGTGTGTGTGTAGCCTGAAATGACTCCCACACTGAAGATGCCCCTCTAGTAACATGTGCTTTGTGAGATGTAAGAGTATTGTGGGTTAACTGTCTGAGGACAGAGAGACTAAAAATAGCTCACAGTGCAGAAGTGCAACTCCACAGGCTTGAAAAGAGGTCAGTGTGTTTGCATCACTCTACTGTTGTTAGCATCCTGTGTCTGCAAGGCTGTGTTTAGGCCTTTTTCTGTGCACCTGCTTTTATTACTGTGTGTATTCAGCATGCTGCATGCATCTGTGTTTTCAGGATTGTATCAATCCAGTATCATCTAATTTGTAATACACTGCAGTCTACCTGAATCATTTCTCCCTCCCACCCTCTCCAATAAGAGAGTTACTCGAGTCAGAGGAAGTCACAGAGGACGGACAGGGTAAGAGTTTCTTAGCTTCACAGTTTTTAACCCTCCCCGTACTGTAGCCGAGAGCTGTGGGAAGAGCAAGGTGAATAGCTATGAATCATCACCACCAGGGCTTCATGGGGAATGTGACTTAAAAAGGAATTGGTGATTACAGGTGTCCTATTTAAGTAAAGAAAAAAAGGGGGAAGAGTACAACAAAAGAGAGAAAGAGAGAGGCAGCAGTAGTGAGAAGGGCAGGAATTCTCTTTGTTCTTACTTAAAAGGATACTGGTAGTATCCAGTGCCTTTTAGTCAGGGCTCATTTACGATACCATACTCGAAGATAAAAGCATGACTTTGCTCCGTGGGCTGTAAGGTCTTGTGTAGAATCTGGGTTGTGTGACAAGAGATGTGACGGAAGTAACACAGTTGTTCAGGTGAAAATGAATTATGAGGAAGTGAGAGCTGGGGATACGGATGATGGCAGTGTTAATGCAGTGTTGCAGTTGTCTCATTTTTGAACTGTCTTGAGGACACCAGATGCACTGTATGCGTGAGGACATGGCCACAAGCAGTAGTGAAACACAATGTATTTCCAAGCGTCTGACCTCCCGGGAGCTAAGCCCTCAGGGATTTCATTACTACCATGCCTAACTCAAGAAAGGTCCCTGCAGGTAGAATCTCTGAAGTTCACCTGTAATCTCATTCCCTGCAGGCCCCTGGAGCATTCCCTTGATTTCTCAGGGCACTGTGCCTGTCATGGCTTTCACTTCCAGTGGTTCTTTACAGACATTGAATCTGTAACATACAGTAGCTGGGTTTGTCTGTCGGAGAATGTGCTTTAATGCCCTTTGGCTTTCACACATGTAGTGTATGTGTTTGTTATAGAAAAGTCTTGACTGACTGTCCAGATAGAGTTGCAGGGAAGCACGTGATACATAATAATAAGACCAGGCAACACCAGAGGTTTATTTATGAGACAGGATATTGTTTACTGCAAAAGCTGCAAAGCTGTCATTGTTATCTCACCACTCTCTAACTGTGCCATCAGACCAGTGTCCAGACTGTTTAACTGAGGAACTGCATTATATGTCATGAAGCTTTAAATGTAACTTGTGGATGTCTCTTGTCAGAGTCAAATTTGTTGGAAATCTTATGTTTGGTTCACGTTTCTTCATTTTTAGGGTTTTACAATCTTGTGTATGACTTTTCTGATAATGTTACTGCTGTCCATTGTGTTGCTGTGTTACTGGAAAACTAGCTGTGTCTTATGCTGGTTGATTGCAAAAGCAACCTTTACAGAAAAGGTACTTTGGATCCCTTTCAAATGAACAACAAATATGTACAGTTGGCAGAGCTTTTCCCAGATTTCTGTGCTCATCTGAAAGAGACTTATGCACACTTAAGTACTTATACTTTCAAATGGCCAAACAGCAGAGATTAAAGTTTGGGAAACTTTGTTGAGAATTTTGGTTGAGGCATAGATGATAAGACCTCTGAGACAAGACAGGGTATGGGTTGAAATTAAGGTGGAGGCCACAGAAGTGAGAGGTTTTTTGAGCCCTAGCCCTCAGGAGCTGTGGGACTCCTCACTGACAGTAAGCCACAATCCTGAGCCCATGTCCTCAGTGGAATAAGATGAATCTGAGCCCCAACACCATTGCTTCCATACAAAATTTCTTCTTTCTTTCTTTCATTCTTCCTTCCTTCCTTCCTTCCTTCCTCCCTTCCTTCCTTCCTTCCAGCACTTTCTATTTATGTCTTGCCCTTTTGAACGTGTCCTTCTTCCTCCTGTATACCACATTCTTATTTGCATATGAACATATATTATGCCACAGTGTGTAGACTCTCATTCTTCTATGCAAACATCATGTGTGCATTTCATATTTAATCCATGTTCTTCCATAACAGCTGTGAGGCAAGACATTGAACTTGAACTACACTATAACAGCAGAGGGAGGAGAAGGCCTCTGGCCATGGTGTGGTGCTGAATCACTCTCACCAGAGGGGAAGAAAAACCTGGATGAATTATTCACTGCGTTTCATCTTCTCTGTGGCACTTCAGGTGCGACAAAATGTGCCATGAATGTTTGAGCCAAGGCAGGTGCATCGTGGCAGATAAAGTGGGATGGCAAATTCACCGAAAACTATTTATTTAATTATCATAGTGAGATGCCAAAAAGCCTTTTATGAATTACTCATATTTAAGCATTCAGACTACACTTATGGAAGTAATAGATGGTAAATACAATATGAACAGGTGATTTAACAAGTAATTGTATGACTTTTTGATAGTACTAATGTGGTAGTAGGAATGCTGGCAGTAACTTAATTTGCTGTTGGAGTCTGGCCAGCACAAGAAAAATGTGAGGTGAGAAGAAAAGAATCGAGGTTTTGGCAGATGCTGGATTTGTTATTTGGAGACTAGAAGGCAGTGGGCGGTTATTGTGTGTGTTATTTTGTTTTTACTGCAGAATTTAATCCACTATAGTTTCCAGTCTAAACTGAGTTGAATTTGCGTATTTAATACACAAATAGTACCCACCGGTGATCTCATTCTTATGAACATGTTCACTGCTGCTCTTACTTATTTGCCACATTACATTACATTACTGGTTAAATAAAATAGAAGAACACTTTTCTCAGCTGTATTTTCAGAGGCTTTGCTCACCTAGTCAAAATAACATGCTTTATCCCTCTGCTTAAATGGCCCTAAACAAAAAGAGCACAGTAGTTATGAAGATGTCTTATGTACCAGCATTCTTTTCTAAAAAGACCTATGCTATCATTATAAAACTATCAGTTCGTCATTTTCATTTTCCTGTTGCAGCTGAGCTTTCCTGCATGGTTTTCTTCTTGTGTTTCCTCCACCTCAATTTCCTGCTTTGTCTGTTTGTGTTGATTTTGTTGCAAGCCTCCACACACCCTACACAAACACCTTCTATCGCCCCCTTGAGCTCCGCATAAAACGCACATTGTTGCTCTTCAGCCGGCCAGCACCTGCTACTTCTGAGCCCATACACCAGACTGACAGTCAGCAAAGCCTTACAAGGCTATTCTCAACTGCTGCTGCTGTTACTGCTGATGACCCGCTAGACCTGTTCTGTGGTATACTGATGCAGTTTGATAAGCAGCGTGGGCCGTGTAGGAGTCACAACACTTGTTTAAACACTCACTCTCTCTGGCTCAGTGGGGCTCACTCTGCATGCTGAATTTAGCTCTCCAGCTTTGTCTTTTACTGTCTTCTCTCTGTGCAACTGCTCTCTTTCTTGCTGCATTGCAATTTTCAGTGTTGCTTACATTCAGTCTTGGTTTATTGCTTTGCTTTTTTTCTTTTCATCTTATATATTACTTTCTGCTTAGGAATTGCATTTGTTCAGTACTCTTTGTCCCTCTTACACCTTTGTCTGCAGTTCCTTTTTTGTCTTGATTAGCGCATCACAAGGATTCATTGCTTGGATATATAGTACCTGCAGACATCTGCCCCAAATTGCTTTCTCTCCATCTAATCTCTGTTTTTTTCACAAGTTATCTTTGTTCTCTCTCATTTTTACACACAAACAGAAAAAAAATCTGCTTTCTTAATAAATCCTATGGGAGCAGAAAATAATTGCCTAGTTTATGTGTCTTCTCAGCCTACAAAAGGCTCTGCTGAGGAGGGTATGGGCCATGTAGCCCCAAGCCAGTCATTGCCTAAAGCCACACTAGAGTGGGATATGGGATGAAGGCAGAACAGATTAAATGAGCCAGGAGTCATTGGAGCCCCAAGGGCACCACATTTTGCCCCAATTAATTGTGTTTGTCAGAGCGTGAAACTCCAAGGTCCCTTCTCTGGCAATAAGGAGAGATGACGGAAAGGTCTGGTATGGCTCACTAGTGCCATCCCCTTCTAGACATTTGCCCTCCTTTCCTACTTCCTGAGGCGTCTCAGCAAGTGTCATGTGGCTCCAGGTACAGTACACACAGCTCTCAGCCTGGTGAGTTTGAGCTACAGTGGTTAAAGTTTCACCACTCATTTAGTGGTTAATTTAAAACAAACTTCAGTGGTCTCAGTAAGTTGATTAGATTTCAGCCCGTTATGGGTTTGGGAACAGGGCTTGATGTTCTGTAATGGAACGTAGCTTTTGGCTGTGAGGGACTCATGGGGCTTTGGGATATTGTGAATGTAATTGTGTGGAACTGAACAATGGAGGATCGTCCACACATGCAGCCTGTGGTTAACCCAGTGCAGCCCCCACCAATGTGTTTGTGTGTCCTTACATGTACAGTACAAATACTTCACCTTTCAGAATGATCATTTTTGGGGAGTAGGTGACTTTTGTACTCATTTGCAGTCTATGGGCAAAATGGCAGAAGAAGTAGCTGCCATGTTTTGGCTAAGGTTAATGTTTTGAATAGAATGAAGTATAACATCTAATTTGGCTCTTGTAAAGGTCAGTGCTCCAGAGCATAACATGCTTTGGACCATCTCTGCTTTGTGCCTCTCCTCTCTTTCGGACTTGTTTTGCCATTAGACAAAAAAACAACTTGACATGTGGTAAAATACCAGTTCTGTCATCTTTCATATGAGCACACATTAAGAGATGGTATTGTGTCAGCTGTTTATAGGAATGCTTATTGCAAGTCTGAGACAACTGTTTTGGATCAGCCTCAGGCAACCTACTGTAGCATTTTGGTTAAAGAGTGCTTCTGGAGTCCAGGCTTATACACATGCATCCTTGCACATGCTCCAGCTGTGCATGAAGTACATGTGCACGCACACTCTCTCACATACCTTTTGCATCAGTCACATCAAATTATAAGACAGGCTAACATGGAAGTGGGATAATAGTGATTCACAGGTGCACTCCCAGACTGCTCCCATCCTGCAGAACTGCAGACTCTAAAATGGAAAAGCTTTCAGCAGCTCAACTGCAAATGTTTACCAAGTGGTAAAGGAGTGCCCAGCTTTTTCTTTTTCCATAACCCCTTTAGTTTGTTGTTTTCAAGTTGGTGATCGCATTAGTAGGTTGCAACAGTGTACACCATTACAACACTAGGTGCTTGGGCAAGACTACTACAGCATTTTACAGTCTTTGACAGTTTTTATATACACACACTTTTATATATTTATATATAGCTCTGCCATCAATTCTGCTTTTACATGGCAAAAATTAAGTTCAAACTGTCAAAAAGATATAATATTAAGAAGTGGCTCTACTGTTTTAGCCTCCATATTTACATAATTAATGGGTCCAAACATTAGGGACACCTCTTAATATAATGTACTCCAGTTCAAAAATATTAATACAGTGCACTCCAGTTTGAGATTGAAGACACCCAGGAAATGCTCTAAAAGAGGATTTTAAATGAACAGTGTTCTATTTGTTGACACCAATTAGTTAGTAGAACATTTAGTAAGTGGAAACTGAAAAATACTTTATTTGATAAGGGTTCCCCTAGGTTAGCTGAAAATCTCTTTGGAACTTCTCTCATAAGGTTCACATGGATGCCCTTACCAGTGGCTGCCAGGCAAACACATAATCCTATATACATGTACAACAGAAAAGGTAGAGTATAGAACACAGTAGAATTTATATGCAGCAACTCAACAACTCCCTGCTGTTTTCTGCTTCCTCTGCACAATATAAATATAAATATAAAGCATCAGATTTAGTGTTTTTCACCATCTTAGAGTTTTTTGTCCTCATGCAGACGAGAGGCAGACAGCAATGATGTGAGCTTTCATACGTTGTGTGTGTGTGTGTGTGTGTGTGTGTGCATGTGCATGTGCATG
>OMLM01010700.1:144769-155838 GCA_900302695.1 Helostoma temminkii
CCAGCCATTTTTGTTTTCAAGGTCTTTTTCTCACATAAAGTCATAAATAATTTACGAGTAGACTTATTTTTTAGTATTTTTTTTATTGTGAGCTTATATATTACATGTTTTCTGGGTCATACATTCTGAGAATGTGTCCATACAGTGTCCACACACACATCTGCCATAGATAACCCTTAGCTAAAGTTAAACAACCTCTCCATAGGGGAAGCATATCCATCTGGATGGAAATGTTGATGGATGGAGGATCAAGAGATAGAATAAAAGATTAAGAACACCAAATTTAGAGGAATGAAATGTGTTCATTCCAGGAGTGGGTTGGGAAGAGGGCAGAGATTGGCTGGCACACCAGCTGCTTGGGTGAGGAGACGCAGCAGAAGACTAGAAGACAACAGCCAGCTGGAGAGGGCAGAGAGCAGGCCCGAGTGAGCGGTAGAGAGGACCAGGCACACCAGCTGTCAGGCAATGTACACAAGCCTCAGATACAGGTGGGCTATGGGATGTAAGCTCCTCTGGGAGGACTTAAGCTAGTGTGAGAAAATACAAGAGAGATGTACAGTAGATGAGCAAATGAAAAGAGGCTGGCTACACGTACACACGCCTCTATCAGCATCTGTTATGCCTGCAAAGCCATAAGGGGAATAAGTGTACATGTCAGTCTATGCTCTACTGTTTTTGAAAGAAAACAGCTGGACATGCTCTAAAAACACCACAGACTCTGGACATTTATGTTACTCACTAAACATGACACAAGCATGTGTATACTTTCTGTAAACTAATCTTCCCATTGTCTTCTTTGGTCTTCACTCAGTCCACACTCAAAGCGATCTTTATAAAAGAGGCTAGAGGCATAACAAATATAAAACAATTCAACAAGGCCAAAGAGAGGTGTCAGATCCTATACAGCAATATGCTGCATATACAAGAACACACTCAGGCTTACCATGTATTATGTGTGTGTGTGTGTGTGTGTGTGTGTGTGTTTGTCTGGACAGAAGCCAGACATGGATCCCAGCCAAAGAAGGAACAGTTTATTACGGAGCATGTCTTAAAGGGAAGGTGAGGGAGCAGCTCATCTGCCCACAGAGAGTGGCAGAGGTTAATGCTTTCTTTTTAAGTGGACATAGAGACAGTTAAGAGGCATTCAGACTAAATAAGTTATCTTTTGAAGCCAACTGTGGAGATAACTCTGTTTCACAATAACCTGCCAAACATTCTGCATTTACTTTTGCTAGAATACAATATCTAGTCTATCCTTGACAGTTTGAAATGTGCTGAAATATTTACAGTTAAATAAACATTAGCACCCCGTCTTTTTATTCTGTTTTTGTCTGTGTGTGTAAAAACAATAAAAATCATCAGAATTTTTTTATTAGGCAAATACAACCTCAGATGCACACTACATATAATTTTTTCACCAAGCTATTACTTATTTGACAAAAAAGAATAGAATTAGTAGAATTTGTGTCTGTTAATAGAATTGGTGTCTATGACTATTTAAACCTCACAGATAAAACACTGTGATTAAGAGTCTATTAATATCTTTAGCGATGCTGATGAGTCACTTCAGCCCAGAAGACATCATAGCGTATCATATGTTATGTTATGCTTTCAGGTGCTGTTAGAAAAACTAAATCATGAAAGTGTCTGTTTTATCATTTCTTAGTTCTGAAGTTTGTTTGTTTAAGTGTTTCCCAAAAGAAAATTGTGCTACTCACAACTGTCTTTCCTGTGTCTCATGATAAGCAGCTAACATTCTTATTTTGAGTTCATTAAGTCTGAACTTTTCCTTCTAAACTCATCTCAGGGGAAATGAGGAGGAACTGAAAAAATCTATTTAAGTGATATAACTCCTGGAACTGAAGAAGAATAAATGTAGGATATGTAGATATGTCTCCTAATAATGTTTTGAGATTCATAGATTAAAAACTGGTAAAAAATTAAAATGTCCTTGATTGTTTTAATGGACAAAGCACTTCAAAATTGTCTGCCCTTTGGGACTTCATTGTCTCAGCCAAGGACACCTCAAAATAGGGAATTAAACTGCCAAACATGCAATTAATGTGCAGCCCACTCTACCATCTGATTAACAGCCACTTTTCATTTAGACTCTAAATTAATAAATATGTAAAATGAATATGTAACATCTGTATGCAACAGTTTTTAAATTACACATTTGTGCAAATAGAACCATGTAAAATTATGAAGTAATGGAATTTTATTATCTTAAATTTGCAAAAGTATTTAAATTTGAATGTCTGAAATTTTAATGCATTCAAAATTTCAGCAATATGCTAGATGTGCTAATATATTAACATGTTAACTGTTCCACATCGCAGTGGTCAGTTGCGAAAGAGGTTGGAGCAGATGTTACTATTACACTATTAAATTTGCTGGGAGCTATCAGTGCTATGTGCCTATCTTCCATTTCACCTTTTACCTCAGGGTTGTAATAAAACATCAGCGTTTCTGTTTTACTATGACTCAAGTGCAGTAATAATAATAATAATTTTATTTTAATTGTAGTGGTTTCTCAAGAACTGAGTTCTGTTTAATAAGCAGCTGAGGGAAAACGTGGTACATTTTACGAACTTAGAGCAGGATCAGCACAACACAACATTATTTCTTAGTAGCTACATATTGTTATCACAAGAAACTGATGAAAAATGTTACTAATGTATAGGTGAAAACCTCAATATACATAAGAATATATTTTAAAATCTTGCAACATGCAATGCAAAACAGGCAACAGTTGAGATGCAGTCTACACAAAAACCTTTAAAATGTACCTCTCCTCTGACTTTGCACGCTTGGGGAACAGAGTTTACATTCTGATAGATCTGCAGCATTAGAGGCGCCTGCCTGATGGATTAGTATCAGCAGCATTAGCACTGATGTGTGATGGAAATGATTTCTGAAGCCTGGATTCACTTGTTTATCCTTCTCAGCTGATCCTATTATGACACAAATGCTTTAGATCATCTGCATTCATTGTTTAATATATGTGTGGATAAATGTAAGTGCCGACAAACATGTCTTTCATATTTACTTAATGTGCGAGTTGGTATAATGCGCTCAAAGCTTATTTGTGTTATAAACAGCGTGTTTCCTATCTCTATCCTCCGTCGCCATGGTTACTAATTGGTTTATAGTGCATGTTAATAATCTGTCCTTTTCATATAGGCTAATTTTCTTTTTCAATGTGGAATTAATGCCTTTTCCTTAGAGGTCATTCAGAGACTCACTCTTCTTTCCATCCACTCTTCCTTTGAAGGTTATTTTTATGTTTGACCTTGAGCGCAAACTGACCTCTCTGGAAAATTAAAATGTAATCGTGCCTCTCTGTAGCAGCCCTCTTTTCTGCACTTCTACCCATCGACTGCTTCTCTCTCTCACTCCCAGATCCTTCAAGACACATTCAGACAGAATCAATAGAGGAAATGTAAGCATAGGTCAGCTCAAACACCCTCCCTGTGCCACACTAGTTCAAAACATATCAAAACATATCATGTTTTCTGTTCTGTGAGGTGATGGATAGACAGCTAATTAAGTGTTATTTTGTTTTTCTCAAATAACACCCAAGGCATTTATATTTATCTGGTGAGTTGTACAGTAGTACTTCATTTATTTTCTATCTGCAGTGACTCCTCAGCAGGTGTTATCATTGTTTCAGTGCAGACTTTGCTTTACTTAAGTCTGTAATGTACTATATCCACAGTTGCTGTAACACAAACCCAGTTCTCATTACAGTACATGTCAGGATACATGACAAGCTAATTCTCCCATTTAAACCTAACCTTGCAACTCGACACTACACCCACACCCATCTGACTACGTGATGCCGATGACAGCTGTGTGAGACAAGGCATGGTCAAAGATCAAATAGCTTTGCGCAATTCACACATTAACCTACATATCCATTCTGATTAGATACCGAGGACCAGGGTAGAGTTGCACTGGGGAGTAAACTCTATCTGGATATAGGCTTACAGAAGGCGCTGAGATATAATTTGGCCCACAACTAAAGGGGCAGCATGTCAGTTCAAAGGCTGTCCTTATTTAGCAGGGTGAAAATGCCAGAGATGAATTAGTGATGTGTTGGAAAGCTGCAGAGCAGTGGAGAATGGGAAAAATAACGTGTTAAATAATGTGTGTGGGTGCATGTGTGTATGAGAGTGGGTTTATTTGTGAGTGTGGGTGTGGGAGCAGAGACTTTGCTGTGCTTATACCACATAAATTGACAGTGACATTCAACAGCTTATTACTTGCACCTACATAGCCAAACAAACACCTAGATACCCCCTTCCCCCACCTGTCTTCTTCAGCTCTCTTTCCTATTCTGAGTCATTTGCCCATTTGGAGCATGCACACATACACACATAATGACACACACACACACAGGTGTCAAAGCACAGAGCAGTTTTCCAGTATGTGTGCACAGACTGTCTGACATTTGGTTTATGCCCTGGGGGCTTCCGCACATCCACTCCACCCCAGCAAAGAGGCCTGTCACTGGGTCTCCTCTCTCCCACAGGTACCCTGTCTGGAGCTCACCTGTTATCTTTCCTTCCTCCTGTGCCCGAAGCTTTCCCTTGACTGCCCAGGGTGCTACCTCTGTTGAATCTCACACACACACATGCATGCGCACACGAAACACGCATGCCAGTCTCGCCAGGCAATGAAATAGGACAGGAGGCTGGGCTGGAGACACCTCTCCTGAGTCCCACTGATGCCCTAGTTTCCCTCATAGCCTACTTTTCTTCCCTAACACACATATCCAGACAGCTGCTTTTATCCACAAACTCTGATCTATGCTGACAGACAGACAGTTGCTATTAAGTACCACCATGGTTGGCTTGGTTGATATAGCTGCATATATTCTGTTTTGATTTTTGGATTTAATGTGCATAACAGCATTTCAGTTGGTGCCCATCTAGGCCAGGATTTACTAGCTTCAGTTTTACCCTGTTAGCTCTTCGTGAATAGGCACGTCAGGTTGAGATGACATGTTATTTTCTCCAACACTCAAATCAGACAGCACATTGACTGGCCTAAAGCAAATTTACCGACACCAAACCAGCTATCGTTAGCTGCATCGACTGCCTCTCCTTCAGACTTGGTCATAGATCAGTACAGTCAATGTTGCCATTGTGCCGAACACTGATGAGAAGAGCCATGTTGTCCATGTTCACAGTCAGTAAGTCAGACAGAGTGAAACAGTGTGTGATAAGCTTTGCCTGTGGTGAGCCAATATTCTTGGCCAAAGATAAACAATCTGACAGAGACATCTTTGATTCAAGGAGAGATGCGCAGCGAATTGCGTCCATCAACTCCTGTTCTCCCCTGAATTCAGTGATGGGGTGAGATCTGCACTTGTTGATTATTCCTCTGTTGCGTGAAGTTAAATATACAGAGATTTACTACAAATTTTTAAAAAAAGAAAAGCACTACTTAGTGGCTCTCATATACTAGTTGATTATAAATTATATTGAAATCAAAGTGTTCACCCCAGATAAGTTGGATTAGTGCTAAATGCTAACTGTGTTGGCCCCGCTATCACAAATGTGTTTTGCTGTCACTAACGGGTAATGTAGCCTTGCTCTAATGTAACCTGCCGCTGATGTTAATGTAACCCTTTTAACCACAGTGACATAACTCTCTGCATGCTGCTCAGTGTTGCGGCACTCCCTAGGTCTCCATGACAACAGAGAACATCAGAGTCCTTCTTGGTGCTGGAATGGAGGATAGATGATAAAATATTGAGCTTTTATTTTGGTTTTCAGGGGGATGAGCCACTTCAACCTATTAAGAGTAATATCTTGTAATATATATAAGAACTGAGGTTTGCAAATACCTTTTAGACTGCCCATTGAAAATGTATAACGCCTTACGCCATTAAAAATAAATGTTTATGTCCAAATCATCTTAAATGTGCAAAACTAGCAAAAAGGCATCGTGTTTATTCACCAGTAATGTTTTAAAATTAGCATACAGCATTGTGATGTGTGTGTTATATGTCAAGTTGGACCTCACATTAGGCATCTCACTACCAGGTGCCGGTCCCCTTTAGGACCCCTTTAGGACCCCATTAGGACGGATTCTGTGTAAACGAACACTTCTTCTGACCAATACGCTGAGGCTTCTGTGTGAAAAGGGCTACAAACATGCACACAGTGACTTTTCTGCACAATTTACTTATAGCGTGTTGATGTTTTTGGATGTGGCTGGTTGGGCAACAATTTAATGTGACTTCACCTGTGAAGTCACAGGGGAGGGCAGGCGTGAATAAAGGATCAGTGCTTAATTAATTTCCTTCTCCTTTTGGGAGAAAGTTCAATACTGTACCTTAGTCAAGTTAATCATTCTGGACCTGCTGTACACCGAGGGCGTCTGAGTCTTTTTTTATATTGAGTTTGTTGGTACATTTGGCTACTTATTGACATGCAGGTTCGACTGGGCGGTGGAAATCTGGCAGCTACTCGCCTGTGGAGTACTGAACCACAGAATCTGTAGAAAAATAATTGTATCACCACTGAATTTCATGTTATTGTATTAAACTTACAAGTGGTAAAATAAATAAAAAATAGGAACATGGAGGGATTTACTGGACATGTGGGAGCTTGCATTCATATACAGCGACACACACATGCATACAAACACAAACTGGCACAGAGGCACACTAAAATGCATGCACTAATACTTCTTCACAAGCACACAACACACAAACACACATGCCCTACTCTTTGACAGGAGGAATTGGTCTGGCCAAGTTAAACAAATTCAATCACTGTGACCTGAATAAGAGGCAGAGTAGATCTGACATCCTGAAATGTGCTTTACTGTTCTCTTTCCCTTTTTCTATCAATTTATTTCTTCTCTCTCTGTCTCATTTGGTGCCTGTCTCTGTTGAGGTCACCCTCCAATCCCACAGGCGTGCCCCCTCCGCGTAATTTCCTCCTCACTACAGTCTCTGTTTCCATATTTGCATTTCTCTTCCTTCCCCTTCCTTTAATGTATTTTCCTTTCTTCTATGTCTGTTCCTTTTTCTCTTTGATCCCTGTGTGAAATCTGTACTGGGACCAGCCACACGGTCACCTTGCTTTTATGACCATGGGCTTACTGTAGAGTGGAGATGACCCCTGAACTCTTAGGCACTGAGCTTTCTCTTTCTCAGCACCGATCTTATCTTTCCAAAGAGCCTCATTTTCTTTTCATGTCTGAACAGAACATCAGTTCTACTAGCAGTCAAGCACAGGGAGAACATAAAAGGGCTGGAGTGAACGGAGTGTGTTACTCAAAACAAAATGTTGAAGAAATGGTTACGATGGATTATGGTTAGATCAAAGAAGCCCCATAGAGGATAATATCTGGTTTAGTACCCTGTGCAATTACATTTGTATAAAGATTAATAAATAAATTGATTCAAGAAAAAAGTGAAATAGAGTCTAAATCCTAACCTCAGCAACAATGTTAATGTGCCGATTAGCACATAACAGTCTTATCGTAGTGCGTTAGCATCTGATAATAAGTACAGCTGAGGCTAATGGGATCATTGGTTTTCCAGCTGGACTGATTTACACTGTACATCCTTGGAGGTACAGCATTAGCATGGTTGATAAAATGTAGCTTGACAAACATGACTGTTTTGATTTCATTTGCATGCCTACCAGCATCATTGTAAATATCAGTTATAATCTGTCATAAAACTCTGATGGGCGCTAACTGTGTGGTAAACATAGTAATTGCTGTTTTATTAGTTTTTGCTCTCTCCCTATGTCTGTGCTTTAACTGCTGAGTGCAGTGTCACGCACTATCAACTGATATATAATAATACTGAAGTTTTGCTGTTTTTTTCCTATTGAAACGTGTGTATGCCATAATTTGTTTGTTTTTTTTCTTTCACCCCACAAAAGATCAATCTCAGGATTCATTGTGACCACCAGTAATTCTCAATAGCAACTCCTCCTTTACTTTTGCACACTGTTCAGTGTACCCAACCTGAGAAACACAGACAGTTCATATTTCAATCCAAAGCTTGAAAGTGTTTCAGCACTATGCTTATTCTCAGGAGTATGCATAATCACACTCACAAGCATAAAAATTTGCCATTTGCACATAGATATGCCGAAATGTATCGTGAGCATGCTGGCATTTCCATCTCAGATGTAATTCATGTTTAAATGCTGATATGCTTCTTCTCTTCTGGTAATTGTGTTTGCACTTCCTGGTCACTCTTGGAAGTGGATTCACTGAAGCGTTCTGTTGATAGCAGCCTGGTAATCGCTAATTACAAAGACAGGCACATGCGCATACACAGCACACGCACTCATACACACACAAATGAGCGAAGCATGTAACAGGGTCCCTGGCTATTATTCACCGACATCCTGGCGAGTAAGCGCACTCACGCTGCTTAATAGGATTCTTCTGGAAAACACCATCTGTAACATCACATGTACTGTAGCTTTCTTAAGAGATGTTTAGAAGCTTAGAATTGGGTTTGCCACACGCTGTTGTTGTTACTTCCTGGAGCATGACAGAAAGAAGTTTATCAATTGGGTTATGCATGGATGGAGCTCTGATAGTTTGAGTAAGTGCCAACCACTAGTTGCTAAGTGCCGTAGCAACCTCCAAATAGCAAAATATTTTTATCGTGAATCTCAACTCAGTATTAACACATCGAAGCAGAAACAAGCTTAAACAAAACGCTGGCTTATTTTCACCCTTTAAGATGATGCTTGCTAACAAACATTTGCATCTGTTTGCACATCTAGCACTTACAGAGCAATATACAGAGCAATAATTATTAAATTGGAGGATTGTTTTGTGAGCATCAATAATTACATCCAATATTGACTCTCATTTATCTCTAGTTTGTCTCCCATGACTCCCCTGGGAAAAATATCTCCCTATTTAATGGGTAAATGCTCCATTGTGTTCACCAACGACTCATTAACTTATAGCAAGCGAAGAACATACATTATATTGCTTTTACATACCATGGTTACTTGCCAAATTAAAAATATAAGTGTTTACCAACCAATTACTATTGATACTGTGATAATGCAGAACTGTGTATTTGCTCAACTTTGCTTTGAGCTAATACCTCTGTGACATTGAGACTCCATTGCCTGAAAATCAGCTACCTATTAATTTGTAAGTGGTTTAAAGTGATGAGGATTTTACACCAGAGCAGTTACTTGGAATCAGTACCGACCCTTTGGGCAATCAAAGTCAAATATTATGTTTGACCATGGCTAAACAATATAATAAACCGTAACACTGTGAAAAGTCAATGCTCATATGAAACTCCGCAAAGTGTTAAAAGTCAATTCCGAGTCAGTATGTGGCAAACTGGATGTGCGAAAAAGAGCAAGCATGGCAGTGCTTCTGTATGATTCACAGTGAGATTGGTTGTGAGTGATGATAATGACCTTTCCTGTGCAGGGTGAGAGTGATACCCTTCACTTTATCAAGTTATGTGTGTTTCTTTTGCCAATTCCCTTCTCGCCATAAATGTAAATGAGGAAGTCACCTATATGCTTTCTTCTCAGTGTGGTCTGGAGGGCAGAGGAACTACAGCTGTGCTGTATTTTGTGTGTGGATGAAAAACAAACACTGCCAAGATTCTGGCATGCAGTTGAAGAGATTTCAGATTAATTATTCAGATGTAGTCCAGCTAATTAACCAGGTGGTGGCTAAAAAGTGACAGTTTGTTGCAGTAATTCTATTGCCATTAAACACAGATGGTTATTTATTGCACCTTCTATAAAAGCAGCAAACACTAACAGCATACATAAAAGCAAAAGCACCTTTTTTAGGTTAAGCAATGTAGATATTGTGATTACACAGTTGTAATTAAATTTAACACATACAATAAGAAATTGGAATTGGAACTGAAATGTTGTCCTAGTAAATGCAGATGTACTTTAAATCCATCAGTACAGTGGGTCATTTATGATTTTTAATGTCTGCCAGGCCTTACCTGCGTTTGGTCTTTCTACCATAGAGAATGTTTAACAAGGTGGTTAACTGAAGCATTTCAAAGACATGAATAGTAGTAAATATGTTGGTAGATGTAAGAGTAGCCATAAAGCAGCTGAGAGGCACATTTTCTTTCATTTTTGTGGATACATTTTTAGATATTTTAGAAAGCTTTTGAAACCATCTTTAACAACATGCAACCTTCTGTCATAGAGTTGTTCTAAACAAGGTCAGTGCTGCAATTAGCATGCCATTCAAAGAGAAGTTATTCACACAGAAGGTTGTGTGCTGTACTTCATGCCATTCTTGCTGTGAAAACCACAGTCAATTTTATTGTTCATTCCTACAGCCTTGACTTCTGAATAGAATGTTTGATTGGTGCAGGGTGGGGTGTTGTGTTTTTTGCACCAAATAGTTTTGTTTGCATCAAAGGCCACTGTTGTGTACTCACAGCACCCATCTGGACTGCACTTTGTTTGGAAGTTAATGACCAATGTTGCTACTAATCACCAAAGTGTTTGAAGCCTCAATTCTAAAAGTAATGTGAATATGGCTTTATAACACATTTAAGGATCATGTCAGACAGAACTTGTATTTTGTACCTTTTTCGCTTTCTCAATAAGTGATCGATTTTCTGGTAACATCTTAGTCCAGCTCCAGAAATCAGCATCAAGGGAGACATTTATTATAGAGCCAGTGTATCTGGAATATTCTTCTCTGGTGTTGTATATTCTTGTTTCTTCTCTGTCTCCCTACCTGTTGTTGTTCCCCCCTCCTTATCCTTTGCTTTCCTGAGGTGACAATTGTAGGGGTGATTATAGATGGCTGCCCCATCCCTGAAGAGCCATGTATCATCAGAGTTACTTCCAACTGATGGAATGGCCATGAAATGTCAGATGAAAGTACAGATGAATGAATCGTTGAGGGTTAGAGGCTAAGAGAGACAATCTTTCTCTCTGCTGAACCCCAAAGAGCTAAGCTTCATTGGCTTGTCACTGGTTTCCCAATAAAAATGGAACTCCACCAAAACTTATGGATATTTGTATGAGGCATCATCATTTATGGACACTCTGTTGCAGGCATTT
>OMLM01010703.1:28279-38712 GCA_900302695.1 Helostoma temminkii
AGGACTCATCCAGATGCGAGGAATTGTAAAAAGCTACTATAACAAGTTGATCTAGAGAAATTAGCCACTAATGGACGTTTTAAAATAAGCGTATTACTAAAAAGGTGCTGGTGGATTTAATTTCCACAATATGCATAATTGTCCTTCAAATCAGGCCTGTCCCATGATGATTAACGAGGGGCCCCAGGGTTCGGCTCAGCAAACTGACAAAACCTGATAAAGTTTTTACAATTTTTGATAGATTTTAAGTTTATTGCCTCTGTCTACGATGGTGACCCTGTTTGTTTTCCCTTTATTTTCAAGGTATAAGCATTACACATGTAAATAAACTGCAATAACTTGAGAAAAAACATAACATACATAATAGGTTTATACTTTAAATATCAATTTTTCCTAAATATTTTTCCTTTGAGTGCACAAACATGCAATGTGCATGTGTTTCTGGGGCTGCGGGTGTATGGTGGGGTCCCCTTAGTGCAGGATAGAAAGCACAAGTCAGTTTTGAGTTTTTTGAGTATTTTATTACATGGTGTATTGCTGCAGGATCCATGTGGGGATATATGCTATTCATGTTTGCATTATCTCCGTAACATCCCTTTAAGCTAATGAGTTCATACAAGTTCACACAGGTCCACGAAGTTTTGTTTCTGTTAACACAGCCACACGCAAATGTGGAGTGGAAACATGCTCTCAGAGAAAATACAGGGCATAACTGCACATTTTCAGGCAGTCTTTCCTCGAGTGTACACATGATGTGAAACTTGCTGTTGCTCACAAAACTGACATCTAGTAAAAAGGGAGAGCTTATTGTCTCACTTCCACACACCTAGACACCTGTCAAGTGCTTGTAAAAGTTAGAAAGCATGTCAGACGATAGTCCATCTGGTAAAATTTACTTACAGTGTGTATGGAATGGGGTGGGAAAAGTTGTAGATAGGACTGTAAACATGAAGTACAGGAGTTAGCATGGCTACCAGACCAACAACAGCAGCACACATAAGGACACTACTCATTTAAATTAATTCATTATACAATGTTTGCAGCATCAGATTAAACTCTACCTGAAGCAAAGGTAAAAGCATTTTGACTATTACTATTGTGTGAATACAATAACAACTGTATTAATTTAATGCCTTTGCCCCACAGAGGAGCAGAATCCATATAAGGAAGTGTACCCAGAAATGTGGGCTGAGCCTGAGGCAGCATACACACCTCCACCTGCAAAGAAACCTCGCAAGAACTCAGCTGAGAAGGCAAAGATCAGAGAGGTGATCGATGAGGGGACCAGAGGTAAACATACAAACACATACAAAGAACTGATACATAAAATTAACATAAATCTTCCTAGGTTATTAATCTAGAAGATTTCTGCAAGTCTTAGAGTGAGTGAGCACTTCCATTCAAGAGAAAATGTTTTAACCTGATAAGTAGTTTATTGTGCCTGCACTTGAGCAGCGCCAAACTTAATTATACTACTTTCAGAGGCCTGCTTTTCTTATTGACTGCTTATTTTATGTTCTGTTGACAGTAATCAGCAATTCATAGCTGCCCATCAGAGAAACTCTCAGAATATTACGCAGGAAATTGTTAATTTATACAAAAAAGACATTTTCATTTTTATCATCTATAGCTTTCACGCTTTGTATGTGGAAACTTTTTCTAAGATATTGACTAATAAGTTTTCATGCAAATTCTATGCTAATACGTTTTGTTTTTGTTCCAGAGAGACTTATATTTGAGATCAAAAAGAAGACCAGGAATATTGAAGGTAAAATTCCAGATTTTTTTTCCGACATTATTTTTACATTTAGATTTGAAATAAACAAGCAAGGTATTAACTGACAATGTATCTTCTTTAAGAGAATGAGCTATGACAAAAATGTTTTATATAGTGCTGTTTTACACAAGTGTTGCTTAGTCCTGGATGCAAAGATACCTCAGAGCTCATTTCAAAGTGTTAAATCTAAGTGTGTTTATCCAGATATCTGTATCTCCTGCGGAAGCCTCAATGTCTCTCTGGAGCATCCTCTGTTCATGGGAGCGATGTGCCAGGGTTGCAAGGTAAGATACCTCCTTGTGAAACCCAGTTTTGTCCTCATTTATGAACTGTATCGCAGTGATCTAATTATATTTGTGAAATTTATTATCCCAGCAAAAAAGTGAAGTCTGATGCAATGCTGTGTTTGATTATTTTACTTTTTATTTTGCCTGTGTTTTTGATGCTATATATACTATATTATAAATATGTAAAATTCTTCTTGTTGTTAAAATTGGGTTATTGGTTTTAAACACAATACACAAATACATCTGCATACAGACTAAGGGTGCCAAAAATCTTGTCCTAAACAGTTCCCCAGATCCAGAAGTGATGTCCTCAGATTCCTTGATTTGATTGATCAACAGTCTAAACACTAGATATATTCAGTTTCCAATGATATAAAAGAGAGAAAAGTGTCATATTCAAACATTTTAGAAGCTCTTCTTGGCATTTTACCTGATAAATCACTGAAACAATAAAGTACACCAACTGATACAGTTTATCTTGTTTGTTAAGGGCTTTTTGCTCTGTGTTGAACATAATGAAAATATTGTTGAATACAAAATTAGGTGAATAATCAAAAGTAGAAACATATTCTTACAGTGGACATAAAGACACTTTCTAACTTCTCTTTTCTTGTGTAGAACTCGTTCTTGGAGTGTGCCTACCAGTATGACGACGATGGATACCAGTCCTACTGCACCATCTGCTGTGGAGGCAGGGAAGTGCTCATGTGTGGCAATAACAACTGCTGTAGGTCAGTGGAGTTCAGCATGCACTGTTGAGCCTCTGCAGTTTCTTCTTTTTGTGGCTAGGACACGGTTTTGGATTTCACATTAAGAAAAACTGTTTATCCATAAAAGTCAGAATGTGATGCATGACTCTCCATTATTAGCATCGGTGTCAGTAGAATAGATTTATATAGGTAAATACAGTGTACACAGTTGATTTTGGCTTCTATGTCCTGATTTAATCTTTGCAAACACAAAGAGATCAGGAGTCATTAATGCGGGTAATAAACACGGGTAATAAACTTCATCCCACAACTGAGGTAGTCTATATGTAGTGATTTGTTTTCAAATGATTTATTTAAGTATACTTGACTTTCATAAATGTCATACTAAGTTTAGCCTGTTTAGTTTGGCTCAAGTCTGGAGCAGGCTTATCAGCCAAAAACCTGTCACATTGGATTTTGAGATATTTGAAATGATGTTTTACATGTGATGATAGAAACATATGCAATGTACACTGATCAGGCATAACATTTAAATTTGCCAAGTTAATAAATTTAAATTTGTTCATTTACAATTTACCGCAATCCAGCGCTGCTAGTCATTCTACTACATGTGCATTATTAAGGTCATTGTGGGCAGTGGAGCCGTACTGGAGTACGTTACATTAACATAACATAGTACGACTCCACGGCCCACAACTGAAAAGTTAAAGCTTTGTAAATGTAGAATTCATGGCAGAGTTCTTGTATTGGCTTGCATCAGTCTGACTAGTGTATTTACAACGAGTCAAAATATTATATAAAATTCAATTTTAATTTGTCAAATTTCCAGTTCAAGATGTTGAAAAGTAATAAATTTGCCTATGCAAAAATTTTAATAATTATGACTTTATTAACTATGATGTGTGGACAAAATGCAACAAAGGTCTCCAGTTCCCATAACTGGGATCACTGCAGTTATGTTGCATGCACTGTAACCATTCAGCTTCAGGGGCGAGGACACTATGAACTAAGATATATTTTGTCAAAAATTCTTCTTATTTTTTTCTTTCCATTGCTGTTATGGAATTTGGACCTAAAAATCTTAGATGTCATCTAGTCATATAGTTGCTCCCTCCATTGGCTCCCTGTAAAAGAATAGAATTTAAAATCCTTCTGCTCACATATAGAGCACCTAACGATCAAGCTCCATTACAACTTAAAGACCTCATAGCACCATATCATCCCAGCAGAACTCTTCGCTCTCAGAGTGCAGGTCTACTTGTGGTTCCCAGAGTTTCCAAATGTAGAATAGGAGGCAGAGCCTTTAATTATTAAGTTCCTCTCCTGTGGAACCAGCTCCCAGTTCAGGTTAGAGAAGCAGACACTGTCTCTACTTTTAAGACTAGACTTAAGACTTTCCTGTTTGATAAAGCTTATAGTTAGAGCTGGTTCAGGTGACTCTGAACCATCTCTTAGTTATGCTGCTATAGATTTGCTACAGACACTGAGCTCCTCTTTTCTCTCTGTCCATTAACATGGCACCATTACTTGTCATTAACTTTGTGTCTTCTCTCTCCTGTAGTTGTGCTTCTTCCTCCCTGTGTCCCTCTCTCTGTACCCTTGTGCAGGTATTCCTGGCCTCGGAGCTGTATGTTTCCAGTGTGTAGTTACTGGCCCAACCAACCTGCCCACTGTTTTTCTGCTGCTTCTAGTTGTTCTGCTTTTCTCTCTCTACTTTCCACTCACCCAGTCGAGGCAGATGGCCACCCACCTGAGCTTGGTTATGCTGAAGGTTTCTTCCGTTAAAGGGAGTTTTTCCTTCCCAGTGTCATCTAGTACTTGCTCAAGGGTGGAACTGTTGGGATTTCTATATAATTCTGTAAGGTCTTACTAACCCTACAATGTAAAATGCCTTGAGATGGTTTTGTTGTGACTTCATACTACAACTGAATTGAAATGAATTGAATTTAAAAGATTAACTTAACTTAACTTAATTGTAGAGGCAAAACCTCATTATACTGAAGTCATTTTGAATTAGCGTTCCCTTACAAGTCAATGTGAAATCCTTACTACAGCAAAAGTAACTGCAGATCTTTAATTTGCCTTTCACTCTGTAATATATACTGTAATATTACAAGTAAAAAATTTCTCTCCTTCGCCTGTTTTCTACTTTTTATATTGTACTGGGTCCAGTTACATTTTGGACAAATACTGCTTTTATACAGTAATTTGTTTGTGTACTTTTTTGACACCATAGAAGGTAAAGATACTATAAGAAGCAGTAAAGTCATGCCAATATGATTTCTTCTATGTGGATATTGTGATACAGGTTGACACCCGCCTGAGCTGAGTTATTAAAAGACAATAATGTATAATGACCTTTGTTCAAATTACAGGTGGGAAAGTAGACATAATGAAAAAACATACTACTTGTAAAAAAACACATTTATAAGTGGTCTAATAATGAAATGCAAGTAAAAAAAAACACATCTGCTGGTGTGGGTGCGCGCGCGCGCGTGTGTGTGTGTGTGTGCAGGTGTTTCTGCGTGGAGTGTGTGGATTTGTTGGTAGGAGCCGGCTCGGCGGCAGCAGCCATCAACGAAGACCCCTGGAACTGCTACATGTGTGGACCCCGGAGCACCTACGGGTTACTGCGACGTCGGGACGACTGGCCCTGCAGACTACAGCTCTTCTTTGCCAACAACCACGAGCAGGACTTTGTAAGTCAGTCTGTTAAATGTCAGAGGTGAACAAGGGATACAGCAAGAAGAAGCAGGATATAAGAATGGCCGAAGTATTGTAATATATAAAATGACATTCAGTATTATACATTCAGTACAACTGTGTCCCTTTGCACTCATGCTGGTCAGGTTTTGTGTAGCAATGCAGCCTGTGAGATAAAAGAAAACACTCTTCTTCCAACTTAACTTCCAATAATTCCTTTTCTGCAACATAGTGACATTTGTTCTTCTCATGCACCAAACAACCAACCAAGTCAGAATAAAGCTGTGAGGAACCCTTAAACCAATAGACTCTGACTGAGCAAAATGTGCAATTATTTTTGTCCTGTCATAAAATCAAGTCAGTTACTCTTGGAAATATTAGGGTGAAGGACAGCTAAATAAGAAAAATGAATATCTAAAGATCGGCGTGGGTTATGCTCTAGGGCTTCTCAGCTATAAATTATCCATGAAGGTTAATGCATATTAATACAACACACCATCTTCACACTGAGTTTGTGATCATCTCCACTCAGACTTTCACTGAAAAGACAAGATGAGCAACATAAATAAAGCGCTACTCAGATCTCATTCTCGTCCACGTCTTCTTTTTCTTCCTCTCTACTTTAGGAACCTGCCAAGTTGTATCCTCCAGTTGCAGCAGAAAAGAGGCAACCAATCAGAGTCCTCTCGCTGTTCGACGGCATTGCCACAGGTACATGCGTGTGGACTTGCACTAAGCATTATTTTCACTACTGATTAATGTATTAACAGGTAATGTCAGTTGGTTAGTCAGTCCATCACTTTAACCCAGAATAATATATCCCAACAATTACTGGATGGATTGCTGTAAAATTTTGTTTAGGATCCTAATGGCTTAACATATTTAAAACATCCAGATTTATTTTCTGACTCATCTTGTGGTTAAATGTGGAGAATCAATAATTTTTTGTCACTATTTAGACTGTTTAGCAACTATAGGTTGAAAATGTCCGTGCCTGGTAGATACAGTTTATAGTTATATCATTTGCTTAATAAATAATTTCTACAAAACCTCAGACTATAAACCATTATAATCATAAACTTTGATTAGACAACATAATAATGTGTTTACAAACAGAATACCAGTAATTGCACATGCATTTAATCAGCCTTTTAAATAAATTAACGTGTTACTGGTATTACAAATAATTTGCACATGTGCATACAGCAAGAATTAAACAATATTCAGGCACTGTGGTCATAAAAAATGAAAAGCAAAGGATCTAGGCCTGCAGATATACAAACCTTAAACACAGCAGTGCTTGCTAGTCTTGTTCTTTCAGTTTGTCAATTGTTTATTTTATCAATGTCAGAAATAGCAAAAACTCCTCAGGCTAGAAACTAGAGAAATTTTACTTGGTAAATTATTTGTGTGCATGTGTGTGTAAAACTGTAACAAATGAAAATGTGTGTGTATAATCAGGACTGTTGGTGCTGAAGGATTTGGGCATCCAGGTTGACAAGTATGTGGCGTCCGAGGTGTGTGAAGACTCCATCACTGTCGGCATGGTGCGTCACCAAGGACGCATCATGTACGTGGGAGATGTACGCAATGTAACCCGCAAACATGTAAGTTAAAGTCTTATTTTCTTCTTATTCAAACACATTTATTTATCTCTTTTATTATTTGTCTTTACACGTCTGATCTACCAAGAGGCTTTTAACCTCTATTCTCTGTTGAAGTGAACTCGTGTTGTGGTTGTCTCTCAGATCGAAGAGTGGGGACCATTTGATCTGGTGATCGGAGGCAGCCCTTGCAACGACCTCTCCATAGTTAACCCTGCAAGAAAAGGTCTTTATGGTAAGAGTCGCATCAGTATACTGTTCTCTGATGCAACTCATGACCCCCTGGGTCGACGTTTGGGGAAAAAAACCTGCAGCCAAAATGTAGAATTAAATTCTTGTCAGTAGTAAAAATACAAATGCTTAAAGGAACTAATGAGGTTTTTTCTTTGTGAGATTAAATATGGAGGCTAAACTTTCTCCATCCTTCTGCAGAGGGAACTGGTCGGTTGTTTTTCGAGTTTTACCGTCTGCTTCACGAAGCTCGACCAAAACCAGGAGATGAGCGGCCATTTTTCTGGCTGTTTGAGAATGTGGTCGCTATGGGAGTCAGTGACAAACGAGACATCTCCCGCTTCTTAGAGGTACAATAAAACACTCCCATTACATAATTTTGTCACCCACAGATGCTCAGACAAAGACTTAAATCAGTGGGTGATAACACCAGCAAAAGAAATGTACTTTCAGCTTTACTACCTTTTTGTGGTTGCAGAATTTCATCACTCAGGTTTCAAAATAAATCTGTTGTACCAAGAATAATATTAATGCAAACATAAAAGTTGGTAATATTGGTAATAAAAGTTTATTTTACTTTTTGGTTCTCCAAGTTATTGGGTTGGATTTTGTTCACTTGGCACAATAAAACATCTACAGTGGAAAAATAAAAAGCTCTTCGAAGGGGCCTTGAAAGTTTCCACTTTCAAGTAGCAAGTAAGGTCATAGTTGGTTGAAAAGTAACTAAATTACACAGGCAAATATACTTTTACTCTACTACATTTATTTTATGTCTCTAGTTATTTTTTAGAATGTGATTAATACTACAAAATACAATATATCAAAAGACTTCACTTTGTGAAATTCACAAACTCAAATGCAAAACCTTCATCAAAGTCATCATCAACAAAGCGTGTTAAATAAACTCCTCCATCACAGTACCTGCTACTGAGAACACATTTATGCATCAGGAATTATAATTGAATAATATTGTATAATTTAATAATATTGTATTAATTGATATGGAGTGATACATTCTACATAAGTGGGACTTTTGCTTTTGCTAGCTGAAGTATCTTTTGTATACTATAATACTTTTGTACTTGTTTGATAAAGCTTATAGTTAGAGCTGGCTACACTGTGACTTTGCGACTTTTTTACTTCTTAAGTAAATGATCTGGGCAGTTTTACCTCAGTTTTGCATGTCTGTGTATGTTAGGCCTGTAAAGTCTCTTTCCCAAACAGAAAAGGTTTATGATGAGTGCAACTAACTCTGCTGTTTCTGTCTAGTGTAACCCAGTAATGATCGATGCCAAGGAAGTCTCTGCTGCACATCGTGCTCGCTATTTCTGGGGAAACCTACCAGGCATGTCCAGGTGATGAATACGCTCAGTTCACTTTTAAATGCACTCACTTAGAAAAAACTGTTTCTAACAGTTTCATTTTCAAGTCCTTCAAGAAGACCTGAAAAGCCAAAATGTATTAAAGCTGTAGACAAAATAGTTGGTACCCTTCTGTTAAAGAAAGAAAAACTCACAATGGTCACTGAAATAATGTGAAACTGACAAAAGTAATAATAAATAGAAAATTAACTAAAGCAATTTGCTTTTGAATAGTGAAGCATTTTCAAAAACAAACTAATTGAACTGGCCTGGACAAAAATTATGGAACCTCTAGAAAAGATTTAAAATAATTTGACCTTAGGGACATGTTAAACTAAAGTGTGTCCTATGATTCATCACATCATCGCAGGTGTCTTTAAACTTGTCAGTCTGCCTATCTAGAGGTTGAAGAGTAGTCACTGTGCTGTTTGGTATCATGGTGTGTACCACACTGAACATGGACCACAGAAAACTAAGGAGAGAGTTGTATCAGGAGATTAGATTTAAATTATAGACAAACATGTTAATGTTAAAGGATATAAGACCATGTCCAAGCAGCCTGATGCTCCCGTGACAGTTGTACATGTTATTCGGAAGTCAACCTCCCTGGATGTGGCTGCCCGAAGAGGACTGCACTGTTGAAAGCAAATCATAAAATATGCTAAAATGCTAACATTGACAAGCCACAAAGCTTCTGGGAGAATGTCCTTTGGACAGATGAGACAAAACTGGAACTTTCTGGCAAGTCACATGAGCTCTATGTTCACAGACGCAAAAATGAAGCATACCAAGAAAAGACATGTGAAACATGAAGGAGGCTTGTTATGTTCTGGGGCTGCTTTGCTGCATCAGGCACAGGGTGTCTTGAATCTGTGCAGGGTACAATGAAATCTCAAAACTATCAAGGCATTCTGGAGAGAAATGTGCTGCCTAGTGTCACAAAGCTTGGTCTTAGGATCCAACAGGATAGTGACCCAAAACAGAACTAAAAACACCAAGAATGTCTAAGAACAAAACACTGGACTATTCTGAAGTGGTCCTCTAAAACGCCTGATCTAAATCCTATTGAACATCTGTAGAAGAAACTGAAAAAAACAGTCTGGAGAAGTCACCTTCAAACCTGAGATAGCTGGAGCAGTTTGCTCATGAGAAGTGGGTCAAAATACCTGTGGACAGGTGCAGAAGTCTCACTGAGAGTTACAGAAATACTTTGATTGCAGTGATTTCCTCAAAAGCTTGTACAACCAAATATTAAGTTAAGGACACCATAATTTTTGTCCAGGCCAGTTTCATGAGTTTATTTTTAAAATGCCACAATTTAAAAGCAATGTCTGATTTTCATTAATTTTCAGTAAACTTTTTTTTGTTATTGCTTCGTCAGTTTTACGTTATTTCGGTGACCATTGTGAGTTTTTCTTTCTTTAATAGGTACTAACAAGTCAGTCCACGTCTATACACATTTCAGTGTCTGCCAGGGTTAGTAATGTTAATTTGAAGACGACTGTGACTGTTTGGAGAAGTTATATGTCTATGAATTGAAACTGGGATATCCTTACTAAAAAGTATACTGAAAGTTTATTTCTTCAAGTATACCTAAGTAATGTTCAAGTACATTTCACAAGTATACTTCTTGTAATGAATATATTAATGGCAATGTACTTGCAGTGTACTTATAAGAATACTTCTTGGGACTAAATTGGCCCACTTTTTTCATTTTATAAAAGTATACTTGTAGTATGCTACAAATAAACTGTTATATA
>OMLM01010704.1:2453-42786 GCA_900302695.1 Helostoma temminkii
CCCCCCAAGAAAAAAAAAAAAAAAAAAAACACAGATGGAAACACAAGCAGCTGTCCCCCATGCAGCATCTCAACTCATACCACAGCCCTGATATGTAGTTCAAAGTTCTCAGCAAGCACAACCTAACCTCACATAACCTCTATGTCAGTTCCACACTTAATAATAAGGTTAAGAACTTTCAAAGCACGGCGGTATGGCAGAATTACAAATCCAGCTTCAGTGAGTCTAGCATAACTGGATTAAACAAGAACTACTATATGGTGTCTGAACGCTAACCACTTAAGCCCAAGCCTTTACTAACCCTGACTTTAAAAAAACCCTACAAGCTTGTCATTTACAAACATTTCCGGTGTGCAAGGTATAAACAGATTGAAGACACTGTATTAAAGATAATCACATAATTTACATGCACTGTGGTATTCTGTTTACAAGATACCTCTGTGTTTATCTCTGGCCATGCTACATTCACTCTCATAGCCCATAGTTTTGCTCAATTCAACACAGCTGTGGACATCCAATCATACATTCTTAATCTTAACCACTTAAATACATTTGCAGGTTCGCATGGGTGCTGGAGCTGATCTGTCAATGGGCGAGAAGCAGGGTGCACCCTGAACAGGTCGCCAGTCTGACACACTGACACAGACAACCATTTGCACTTACATTCACACTTTTGGGAAATTTAGAGTCACTATTAAACATAACTGGACAGTGGGAGGAGGCCAGTAACGGGAGAAAACAACAGTCAGTAAGCTTGGTATAAATGTAAACCTCACACTGAATCATTGCAGGATTCAATGATTAAACAAATACGACGTAAATGAACCAATTAAGAATGAACATCCTCTACTAATGGATTTGTTATAGTTTGATTTCCTGCCTTTGGCCCAGCAGTGTTGTATCTACACATCGACCTCTTAAAGTGGTAACTATTTTTACAATGCATGGACGGTACAGAGACCCCAACAGCAACAGCGTGCCAGATGGACGATGATGGTGTTTGCAGTTTCGCTGGTCAACACAGAGAGCAGGTCTGTGGCACAGTGATTAGATCTGACAGTAACAATGAGAGGCTGTGTTTGACTACTGATAAAGGGATTATTCAGGTGAGGTTTTTTCGGGGGGTGGGGTGGGCAACAGGAAGCCGAAAAACAGCGGCAACAGCAGGTTAGCAGAAGATCTAAATGAGTTTCAGTGTTCTGTTTGGAACGATTTAAACACCTCATCATTAATAAAATGTGTTTTTATAGTTTAAAATCAAATTTAATTAACTACGACTAAATGTCAGCTAAAGTTTCAGAGCTGCTAATAAGCTGAAGCACTTTTAAATGTACACATTCACTACAAAAACCTTCTGTAACAATACAGACACTATATATTTGTCGTCTAATCATACACTTCATTGCATAACGATATTTCTACAGGTATATGAGCACATTGTGTGAGCTTACCTGTGCAGGTGAGAGGGCCTCTTCAGCTTGTGTTGTCTTGGGAGTCTCTGCTCGGCTCTCTTACCCCATACTTATCTCCACCCTCTGAGGGATAGGAGCAAAGGGGGAAAAGGGAGGAAACTGAGGAAGGGGGGCAGAGGACTGAACCTGAAAACAGACATAACAGACAGTTTATCAACAGCTGAACCTCAAGACAATGACTCGACAAGTATCGACACTTCATGACAAAACCATTAATTAATTAGTTAAATAATCAGAAAAACAATCGGCTGATTAATGGTTATTAAGCTGTAATAACACTACTGTTCAACAGCGTGGGGTCACTGTTAATGACAGTTTAAAATATCTAAACAGGTGAACTCTATCTGCTGAAAATGACATTCCTATGCAGCTAAACTGCAAATGTGATTTTGTTTTTGCAGTGAACATAAACATTATGTTGTGATGCAGCGTGTTCTATGATTGACTGAAGCGCTACATTTATAAAAAAGTCAGTTGTAAGGAGGTGGTTGGAGGGTGTTTACTGTGCAGGACTGATAAGCTGTGATGACTGGGGCTCAGCCATGGGCAGAGAGCACAACCCTGTGTGAAACTCATGGGGGTGGGAGACAGCCAGGAACCCGTTATTTGACACTGCTGCGGTGTTGTGGTTAAGGCAAGAAAAAAAAAAAACTTTTTAGAGAGAAGGTTTGTGTTTTTGCTTGAATTTTAATGCAGATGTGTGAAGTGACTGTTCAGTCTTTCTCTACAAGACCAGTCCAAAATCTTTCCCCAACCATAAAAAATGTTAATTAAGTTGGAGTCGTGAATCTGGATGTTTTGTGGAAGAGTAAAGGGAATGTACAGTAATGTGTAAAATGTCTTAGGCCACCATTAGATTTGTTATTTTAGACCAAAAAGACAGGGACCATTCCTGATGAAGCTTCTTTGTACTGCAGAAGGATCAAATTGGTATCATGATGAAGCAAATGTTGAGCTGGGTCCCTGTTGGACTTCTTTCACTTTAAAAAAAAAAAAAAAAAAAAAGAAACTCAGAGAAACTTCTCATCAGATTGTGACTCGTCTTCCACTCTTTATAGGTCACACTAAATTTTTGTTATAATATTTTTTAATACTGTGTACATATTCCATGGGCTAAATGAGTCAAATATTTACTTCATCAATCTCTTTAAGTGTGAGAAAAAGGAAGTGTAGCTAGACTACATGGCAGCTCTGGATAGGCTCGGTCTGATGATAAAGTATAAACAAATCATAACTGACAGCTCAGCCTTTGTTTACTTTATGATCAGATTTTGATAATTTATATGACGTAAAGGTCAGTTTGTGCTTGTTATTAATTGTACATCTCCACTTGTTGATTAAAGTTTGCATATAACTTTCCGGGCAGGAAAGCCTAATACTGCCTTTCCATTCTAAATGCTAAACACATTCGTTTCGGGATTTATCAATGGATTCTTATACACCAGCAGCTAAATACTGCAAATAAAACATTTTAAAGTGGACATGAGAATTAACATCTGCATAAGGAAATTGCCAGGGAATTCACTTTTTTCCCCCAGAAGGATCTATCTGGGGAAATCAGATGTCTCCAAACCCCAATATTAGACATTGGAGAATGCAAATCAAACAGATAAATAAAGAGACTGACGCTACCCACAGCATAACAGGTAGAGTTGCACATGTTTCTCCCGCTTCAGAAACCTTCAGGCTCGTCTAACAGCCGTTTTCATCAGCTCATAGACATTTGTGCTCCATACATAAGTCATTTGAGGGATTTGAATTCACAACCTGAAATCACAGTTTTATGGAAAGCATGTGCAGACCAGCACCATCCACATGCATCTGTAACACTACTAAACACGAGGCCTGTTGAAGCTTCTTGGTAAAGTGCACACATGGAAATCTTGCCCGTGGTGTTTGGAAAATGAAATATTACTCTGGTATGTCCACTGCAAATGAATTCAAAACAATGCTACGTGGAAACTGAGGCTAAATGCAGAGGGTAAACACACAACAAAGGATACACACAGGCACACCATGTATTTTAAGACCACCACACATAAATATTCCTTTTATATGCTTGTCATGCTACTGCTTATCAACACGCTGTAAAATAATTATGATTAATAACACGGCCAGGTCTGTGCAGGCTCTAGCATCAATGCCAGGCAAGCAGTAAAATAACTAAACAATGTGTCTCTGGTGGATAAAATGAGCATAGGACACCGGCAACGATCATAAATAGAACTAAATAACACTATAATCTTAAGAATTTAGCAAAGCTGCTGATGTGGAAAGCTCCCTTTATACACACAGCAGGGTTGTTATTCATTAATCCACTGGTTTTGTGAGTTAGATATTAGAGGTCAGCAGATAACAAGGCTGTATCACCGTTCACTGTGTGGAGTGAATGAACAAACAGCTTGAAACTCTCACTTGGACCCAACAGCTAAAAGGTGTTCATCAACAGTGTAGCTTCTCTGTGGATTCTCAGTGTCCCTCTCTGTCTGTCTCCATTTGTTCTGTTTCATTTACAAAAGGTACTTTTTTTTTTTTTGCTCCACACGGTTTCCTTGTCTCCTTTCCGGCTTCTGCTTCTCTACTTACAGTAAATGGTTTAAGGTTCACAGGAATATTTATTATATCTAGGTTTTATTATCCAGGAGCATTATCCCTTTTATTGCACCTTTAAAGGTAATAACTGAGGCAGAAATATTATTAATGAAGCATGAACTCCACTTGCTGATGGCCACCTTTAAGTGTGAGCTCACACTCTTTAAGTGAAAATACAGAAAAATCACCAACACTATTCCAGCAAGAAAACTATGGAGAAATTACATCCGTCTTCCCACAGAAGTGCTCTCATCTAATCATCCCGGCCTCCAGGCTTAAACTTAAATGCAGCCACTTAGCATTTAAAGTGAAAACAACTGGCAGGCCCACTCAGTCGCTGTGGACTGCCTGGAAAATTACCTGCTGTATTTGAACATGGCCTCAATCAGACACTGATCAGACTTTGTACTAGAGAGCTGGATCTATGTTATGTGACTCATGTGCAGCCCCTTTTGGGTAATGTCTAGAGAAGGTCGTAAATGTGAGTGATTTAAAAATGAATATGATTTTATTCAATAAAATACACTGTTAAAAAAATAAAGGGAACACATAATCATTCCAATGTAGGTCCAAGTCCATCACACTTCTCGGATATCAACCTGTCCAGTTAGGAAGCAACACTGATTGTGAATCAATTTCACCTGCTGTTGTGCAAATGGAACAGCAAGACAACCCCTATACAGGAATGGTTCTGCAGGTGGTGGCCACAGACCATTTCCCTGTCCTCATCCTTTCTGGCCTTTTTGTCACTTTTGCATTTTGCCAGTGCCCTCACCACTAGAGGTAGCATGAGGCATCTGCAGCTCATCCAGGATGGCACATCATTGTATGCTGTGGCAAGAAAGTTTGCTGCGTCTCCCAGCACATAGGAGGACAACAACCCAGCAACAGGACCACTATCTGCTCCTTTGTGCAAAGAGGAACAGTAGGAACACTCCCAAAACCCTATAAAATGACCTCCAGCAGGTCACTAATGTGCATGTTCCTGCTCAACCTGTGAGAAACAGACTCCATGAGAGTGGTATGAGGGCCCGACGTCCACAAGTGGGGCCTGTGCTCACAGCCAAACACTGTGCAGGCCGATTGGCATTTGCCAGAAAATACCAGGATTGGCAGATTCTCCACAGTCGCCCTGTGCTCTTCATGGATGAGAGCAGGTTCACACTGAGCACATGTGACAGATGAGTCTGGAGACGCCATGATTCTGAATCCAGATGTCCATGTGATAATGATATTGATTTCCATTGATCATTCTTATGTTATTTTGTTCTCAGCGCATTCAACTATGTAATGAATAAAGATTTTCAACTGGAAGATTTCATTCATCGAGATCTAAGATGTGTTTTCCCTTTATTTTTGAGCAGTGTATTATACTATTCATGCAAAAACACAATATAAGGGGTAGGACTCCATGTTTCTGGTGGCTAAAGCATTTAATACTTTCACTGAACCTTTCCTTGCGGTCTGACACAGGTGTGGAATTGCTGTGGGTCAAGACATAGCAAGGACACAGGAAGGAAAGTCCACTGCTGTTTGAGCAATTGGAGTTTTTATTGGAACACTGCAACCCTGGACGAGAGTATTTTTTCCTATGCATGCTTAAATATTATGCTGTCTGTTGTCTCTGTTTACACAGAGAAATGAAAGGCATGCAATATTAACACATTTTCATGCACCTGTTGCACCTAAAGGATAAATATTTATGTAACAGCAAAGATGTTGAGTTTGCAGCAGTCTTTCTTCATGACCCCCATCACTGCCAGCCAAAAAAGAATGAACAAGAAATATTAAAAGTCAAAATGTTCCTGGTTTTCTTCACTGCCACAGGACTGCTGTGGATAAAGCATCATATTTTTTAAGTAAGAATAATATTTAGGCTAAAAAATTGTGTTAACTGCCAATGAAGCTGGCTGGATAATGTTTTTCTGTTCCAAAAGTCCACTGCTAATACACTACAAGAATCTAGGTGTATCCTCTGTGCTAACCACTTATCACTGAAATAAATCTTTCCAAAAAACACGTGGAGCCAACGCAGACGCATACTGCTGGCAGCTGTATGTGTCTGTACGTGTGTGATAGACACGAACGCAGCACAGTGGACAAGTGCCCGCCACCCAGGTCAAATCAGGTCTTTACAAAGTTCACAACCGACACGTGAGGAAGAACAAAGACAGGGGACTTTCTGACTAGGAGGAACACAACACAACTGAAAAGTGTGCTGGATAATACTTTTAAGGTGCATTTTAGTTTAACATTTAACTATTTCTCAGTTATGTTAATGAAACCTATTAGTATTATGAAAAAATTAAGTCTGTGACTTAAACCTCAGTCTAGTTCAGAGTTTAAAGATGTAAGTGTCATCATTTTAATGTGTTTTTCCTTTTTTTTTTTTACTGGGTTAGCTCACAATAGCATCAAATCATCTGTGTGTGCACATCAGACTTTTTAGCTTCTCTCTTACTCAAAGGCAGAAGATACTGTCAGCTAGTTTTAGAGCATAACATTCAGGATGTACTGGAGACATAGTGTGAAACTTGGAAAGCTTTTAAGTGGTTATTAGGTTGTACTGTGCTAAAAACCGCATTTTTAGTGCCCAATGTTCCCAAGAGGCCCACGATCCCCCAGGTCCCTGACATCCCTGCCTGTTACCTGTCACACGAGGAAACAGTAAAGGAGACAAGTGTCCATACAAAAACTGCTTTAGCCGGTAAAACAGGAATTGAGCTGCAAAACTTTAAGGTTAAAAAAAATATACATCCAAAAATGCCAACAAATTTTGACTGTGTTGAACATTTGTCAGTTTTTCCTGATGTTTAAAGAACAAACAGTTTATTGAGAAAGTAAAGACGGACAGTAAACACTAAACAGAGATGAGTCATGCTGCCGTCTATCTGCAATGCCCCTTTTTTATTTACGAATTTGAGCTCAAGACTTGTTTTGACAACCTCATGCCGTACCATGCTATTATCCTATTATTATGTGTTGATCTGTGTGTAGTTATGCATTAAATACAAGTATAACAAACAAATAAAAAAACTATAAAAGGCACTGAATCCACCAATACCATGCTAACAATCTGTATACACAAGAATCTTGTTAATATCTGTATTTATTTATATTTTTAGGAATTAGGAATTAGTGATTGTGTAATTGTGTATATAAACAAACCTGTTTTGTCCATGTGTTGTCAGTGATTTTGCACACCCAGTCTTGTAGTGGACATGCTTAGGTAATTTAACTGCAAGATACTGAAGGTCTTCAAAAAACATAAGATATTACAGCATGAGAGAGTGCGAGACCAGCATAGGTAACCTGCAAACAGGAGATGAGCTCTCTGAGCCAGAGCCTGTTCACCAAATACCAACAGTCAACATGAGTATTCACAAAGGGCTAAAGGTCTCACCTTCTCAGTCAGAGCTAATCACACACACGTGGGCTTGACTCATCAGCATTTGCCTCAGGATTTTGTTCCAGCAGTGGTGCTGTTGTCAGTGCATCTACAGATGTTCAACGTGCGATATTTATGTGTGTTGCTGCAGGAATATCTTTAAAAACAGCCTTAGAATCACTGTAGAGCAGGATAACTCAGGCTTTAACACTTTAAAGTCCAAATAATAAATATGGTCGACATAAAACACGAACAGTACAAAATAGATGTGGAATATGGAGAAACTTCAGCTGACATTAACGCTGCCGCGCACGCACTTAAAATAGAAAGGAATTTCTCATTATCAACAAATACTTGTCACTCTGACTCCACATCCAAAAGGTCACCTCTCTCAATGGTCTGCAAAGACACTGTGTACATATCTCAGGCTAATATACTCCATACTGTCATGGCTAAAGTTTCCAAATATAGCAGGAGTGGAGTGATGAGATACAACAATTAGTCAGAGTTATAATTTCTGCCATTGTAAGTTGTGTCACATCTGTGAATACAGAGACATTAGTAAGTAACAACCTAAAAACTTTTTTAAAGTTAGTTTTAAGGCGGCATTAAGACTGCACAGACACTGTCACTGTGGAGAAAAGCATCCGGGTTTACCCTAACCAGAAACCCAGGATGATCAGAGAGGTGCCTGTTGCAGGAGAGGAACATTGTGTTCAGGTCTAAAGGGAAGCATGTAATTGTAGGCCAATTTGGACTACAGAAGAAAGATGGAGGAACATCTCAGTAGTAATCACATGAGGCAGGTGTGGCAGGCAATCCAGGACATTGCAAGCTACAGACCTAACCTCATGGCCGCCGACAGGGACCCTTCGCTGGCGGAGGAGCTTAACCCCGATTTGAGGTGGAGCCACCAGGATAGCTGCACCACCATCGCCATCAGCTCAGGGTGGCTCCTCCATCACTGTGGTGGAGCATGAAAAGCAGCGCACACTCAGGGCGGTGAACCAAAAGAAGGCTACAAGACCTGATGGTGTTGTGGGAAGGAATGAGCAGACCAGCTCATTCTTTGTGTCTTTACCAACATAAATAACTGGTCCTTACTCCAGTCCACTGTTCCTCCCTGCCTGAAGTCCTCTATTATAGTTCCTCTGCCAAAAAAAGCACAACATCAGCAGCCCCAATGACTACAGATTAGTGGCACTAACCCCAATCATTATGAAGTGCCTTGAGAAGCTGGTCCGTAGTCACATCATTTCCTGCCTTTCATCAACATTAGATAAACACCACTTTGCTTACAGGCCAAACAGATCCACAGAGGATGCAACATCCTCCATGGACTTGGACTTCCTGTCAAACCCAGACTTCCACAGCCCCCAGCCTCAGCACCGGCTCCCCACAGGGCTGTGTGCTGAGCCCGCTGCTCTCCACTCTGTACACACATAACTGCAGCCCCTCTTACCCCAGCAATGCCATCATTAAGTTTACAGATGACACTACTTTGGTCGGGCTAATCTCTGGTAGGGATGAGTCTGCCTACTGGGACGTGGTGGAGAGGCTGTCTGGGTGCTGCGGGGACAACAACTTGGTGGTCGTGGTGGACTACAGGAGGAACAAAACAGACATTCAGCCCATGTTCATTAGCAGGGACTGTGTGGAAAGGGTGGCTGACTACAAGTTCCTGGGCGTCACCATTGAGGAGGACCTCACCTGGAGCGCTAACACCAGAATGCTGGTTAAGAAGGCCCAGCATAGACTACATTTCCCCCAGACTCCTCAAGAAACAACATCTCTCTGAAAAGCTGCTGGTAGCCTTCTACCGCTGCTCTGTAGCACTGACGTACTGTGTGTGTGTGTTTGGTTTGGCAGCTGCACAGCTGCAGACAAAAAAGTGCTTCAGGGAGTCATCACCACTGCTCAGACAATCATCGGCTGCTCTCTCCCCTCTCTGGAAGAACTGTACAGAACATACTGAAATCTATCCCTGGTTATCCTTTGTTTAAACTGCTGCCATTAAGCAGGAGATACAGGACACTAAAGACAAGGACAAATAGATTACAAAACAGTTGTTATCCCAGAGTCGTAGCTGCCTTTAACGCTACTAAAAACTGAAGTGTGCAATATGTCAAGCTGTTAAATCTGCTCAACTGGGGGTTTCAAGACGGGAGCTGTGCAATAATTGCAAGATGACTGAGTGTGAGTGACGTATTTTTTAGAGTTTTAGTGTATTATTTATTCATTAGTTCTTTTAGCTCACGCCACAAGGATTGCATTAAATTCTGTTGTACTTGTGCAATGAAAATGAAGATTCTATTCTACTCTATTCACTGCTTCAGCCCCTTCCTGCGGGACATGTTGTCTTCTGCTCAGTAGATATTCGGCAACAAACATTCATCTACAGTTTCTGACTGTTTGGCAAATTTACATTCTATATTTGAAACATTAGTGCCGTCTTCTGATGGCAATTTGAAATCTCTTTTGCAATGAGGGTAATGCAACTGAGTACTTTTCATTAAATACACTGTAATGTATGTGTGTGCATAGTGTAGTAACTAACTTGTCCGCTGTTAGGTTCTACTGGGGTTAGAGCAGAACTGGGTTCATAACATCAGTCTGAATGAACCAGTAAACAGTAAAGTACTTCGATAATTTCCAAAACAATTTCCATTAATTACAATAAAAAAAAGGTTTTAGAGTTTTAAAAGTGTTTTACTCCTTTTTAATTGTTAATGAACTGAAGAGGCCAAGAGTAAGCCTTAGCTGTAGCTGTGGTCATTATGAAGGCAGAACCTTTCAGTGGGAAATAAAAGCAGTTATTACAGGAAGATAAAGAGATTAACAGAATCATTGTCTCATCTGTATCACAAGAAAAAAAAACAACACACAAGCACAAGAAAACAAACAGCTTGTAAGATAAGATGACGCAGTGTATGATGGAAAAGAAAGCACATTCAGTGATACTGTTTCCAGTATTTCAACTGATACTAATGCAGTGAGGAAGCAACTGCCTCATTAGGCTGTTTAAATGATGGAGTGTTTTATCAGACAAATCACACTATTAACATAAATAAAGCACTTGCCACAAGCAAAGCTGGTTATGGAAAGCCCATTTGCGGTCTGTTTGCTGCTTACAACATGGAACAACCCCACAGCTGAAAATTGGCACACTTGTACAAGATTTCGTGGGGAGTGTCGTAGGCTGGGTCTGATTGCTGTCCAATCTCCTGAACCCCCTCTGCAGGATCAACCATTCAAAGTATAATGCCACGTACTGCCTCTGGCATGGTCACAGAGCAGAAGAGTTGCAGAGAGAGAAAATCAGCTGTTGCGAACCATAGATCTTAATTTCTTTTGCATGTAAGGCTATGGTTTAAGCTTTGTGAGGATTGTTATCCTTTTTTGAACTATGTGAGTGAAGTGCTGAGCGATGGTGAGGAGAGCGGCCTGGTGCTGTTCGGACCAGGCGAACAAGTATGTGTTTCGCTTCACTCTGCTTATGACCCCTGTGTGGTCATTCTTTTTCATAAAAAAAATCTGGAAAACATAATTTGGCTAAAACCTCTAACAACAATGACTAAGTAAACTCATAGAGCTCCAACCTCCTCATCTTCCTTCAGCTGAAAGCAGAAGGAGAAAGTGCTTCCTCTGATGCCTTTTCATAAATAAATGCAACCACAATTTAGCTCCAACCTCCAGTTGGCCTCTTTTAGTCTGAAGTAGGAAATTATATGCTTCTATAAAACTTAATACACATTTCTATTAGACTTTAAGAAAGTCCTTAAGTTCTGGGCAAGACCAGTTGATTTAGCTAGTAAATAATAATCTAAAGTTAAACTATGACCTCTCAGCCTCTCAGGTGACATTTATCTCTGTCTAAACATCTAAGAAATCGTACCCTTGGCCCTGCATTTCCTGATAATAACCCAAAAAAAAGCCTTTATTTTATGTAACAACAATGATGGCGCTGACTCACCCTCACTCACCTTTTTCCTCCTTCTTATAACAACAAGCTGCACACTGCAAAACAAACAGGAATCTAGGGCGCAGCCGGTGTCTATTACATTACGTCCGAAGAAGTGAATTTAATCACAAATAACATCAAAATCGCATTATGATGACAAGATGAGAGATTTTCATGTGCATTGTGTGCACACTATGTGTAAAGTAAAGACGATCAGTGAATAATCCGTGGAGAAAAAGTCGGGGAAGTCCGATTGGTTCCTACGCAACCATCAGCTGACTGATATATCCTGCATTATGTCTGACTTATGCACTATAAAGGGCTAAATAAATATGTTACACATCCTCAGGGACTGAGGGCAGGAAGAGGGTATATCGGAGAGGAAACTGTGCACATTAAAGCTCCTAACAGAGCTGATGTGGCAGCCATCCTGCCAAATAAGAGCTTCTATTTGTGCAACAAAAGAACATGAATAACAGTTTCAAGTTCATTTCTACGGAAGAGTTCAACCAACCTTATTTCACCTGGAAGTTTCTACACTGGGTGGTAAAGCAGTTCCTCTCTGGACATGAGTTTTATACAAGTCTGTTTTGTGTAGATTTCTATTCACATCACATCAATATTCTTCCTCAATTAGTAATTGAATAAAATAAAAGTGATCACAGCTTCCTTTGACATCTTCACTGGGTGGGGAGGAATCAGATTTAGCGGTCGATCAATTGATTGGTCTGTTCGGCTTAATTTTTGTTAAAAATAAATATAGAAAAAATGTTTTGTTGTTGCTCATCTGAGGTTGTTTTTACCATATATTTAGACCTGTTACAGTCAGATGATTTTATGATTATCTGACAATGCCTAACCATTATTCTCAGCTCAACTTCAGCCAAGCTGAAAAAACTAATAAACAGCAACAACAACAACAAAAACAAAACAGTTAGTTGAGTTGGTTGTCATGTTTGTTGCAGTACAGATCTGGCCCCAACAGAGCAATACCACAGAGGATGCTAACTATTTGCAAATATCTGGTGCTGAAGACGTCAACTCCCAGAGGGTCTTACATGATGAAACCACATTAACCTCACAATGCAGAGCTACCCAAGAAATATGGCATTTTAGCTTGTGCTGTGTGCTGAATGAATGAAAAATACAATCTACATAAAGGTTGTGAGTACTGGAGCTGCTGCTGCTGCTGCTGCTGCTGAATGGCTCTAACATTATGGATTAGCTGTGTCTATGGAGCATTTTCCTGTAAGCTGTTTTTAATGGGTCTTGGAAAACAGTAGCAGCAAAGTATTTTAACATCAGCAGCTGCCTCTGGCTATGGCAAATGTCTGTGAGTACAATTTCTTAGGTTATTATGTGTTGTGTACAACAACAACATGCAATTCCTTTTGCAATTCCAAAAAAATGTTGTGCCTCTCTTTTATATTTCAGGGAACAGGACATGGGTCAGTCTGACTTATTAAGTGTTAAAGTGGATAAGCACTTCTGTGCTCTCCTTCTGCAAAAAAAGCTTCAGAGTTAGGAGTGCAAGCGGAATTATGAACAAACCTCTTTCACAAAAGGATGACAAAGACAGGAAGAACAGTATTGCTTGACACATTTGTTAACAGTAAATGCTGCTTTTATTAACTGGAAAGCTGTTATGTTAGAGTTGCGTTACACATCCCGTGTGCTGACATATCTAGAACATGTTATGTCTGTCTCAGCTTAAAGCCTTAAAGGAGGAGGAAAACTAACTATGAGCTGTATTTTGCCGGTAGAGCTGCCTAAGTTTCACATTGCACTTGACTTGTGCAGAAACAGAAAGCAGGCCACTGTGGTCTACCAACAAGTTAGCACATGCTGTGGGATTATTTCTTGACAGTGGCTCAGTGGCTGCAAATACTTAGAAGTGATGTCCTCTGCTGGTTTCACCCCAGTGATATGGACATGTTGGTGACCAACTTGCAAGGTGATGCTATCACATAGATAATAATACAAGATAATCTCCATAGAAGCTGGTTTTATAGAAGATGTTAGCAGAAACTTGTCTTGTTTAGCTGACACGAGAGGTAAGACAGCGCTGGTAATGACTTTGTTTTCTTGTTGTTTGATTGGAAGCTAGTGAATAGGGGTTAACTGTTTTCCTGTAACCTTTTAAAATGTTGTTCATGTTTGCAGATTTCTCAGGATAGCCTACATCAAGGTGGATGTGAGTTCACGCTCAAAACAGGTCTGTCCTGTGGCCAGGTGAGGAAAAACTAATACTGCGTAGAGGTCTGCCTAAACAGGACAGTGTAGATTTCTGTGTCAACACCAAGAACGACAATGTGATTATAGTGCAGACTTGATGGGATGTCCCCATAATTAGCAGCACCCCTGGGTATCGCCACATGTCCCATTTGTGGTGTGCTGAAATTACTGACCTTGAAATTATTGAAATGAGTCAAAGACTGATGAAGTAGTTGATCTTCAGAGCCAAACGGTGCAGACTATAGTGTGGTACAGCTAGAAAACCGCATAATTTATTAAAATTAAAGCGGCCTTAGTTAACACATGGACGGACGCCACATCGCCCAACATTTGTGACTGTGGAAAAAACTTCATGCCTTACGTAGATAGCTATATTTAAGCTGTTAGACATCACATCACCAGCCACTATCAGGCATGAGTACTTTGCTAGGTGAGAAAAGCGGAGTGGACAGAGAAAACATCCTGCATCTAAATAGGTCAGAGGTTGGATTTCAGGTGAATGCACACGCCGTGACGATCAAAGTGCCCTTGAGCAGGGAAATGGAAACTTTGACTGCTCACTGGCTGAGCTTTTGTGTACGTACGTACAGAATGTTTTCTATGTTTGCGTGTGTTTGTGGTGACCAAAGGCTGTCGGCTTGTTCAACACAAACAACAACAGAAAAAAAAAATATACCATACCACATAGAGCTATAATGACTGTGGTTTGAGCTAAAGAAACTGAGAAAAAAAAATACACCAACATCTCCATGGTGGCAATTTGATACTCTAATAATCAGCTAAATAGATCTCGCCAATGCACAACCATCAAATATACTGTCCCTGACAGACGCAGCACACAGAACAAACAGAACATCCTTTATCTGATTCAACTCATAACAAAACACATACACCTACATACTGTTCTGTATTAGGCTACTTGTATTACAAACTACTAACCTTCCAGAGCAGATACTTTACCACATACTGAGTAAAGAGCTGATATGACAGTACAGGGGTTACGATTCAGTATACTGCGATATATTGTAATACTGCAAGCAAGGTGGTTTTTTAATGATTTCAGGAAAACTGGCACAGGATAAAGAATAAACTACCGTCTAAAAAACCCATCATCTGTTTGTTCACACTGAGGCTGCAGCTCCACCAGATGACATGATCTGAACTGAAAAGCCCTCTAGATTATTTTGATATAGAGTCAGACTGAAGCAAAGACATGTTTTAATACAGAAAAGGCAGAAGGAAGTTCAAGACTAATCATAGGCACACTATTCATAACAGCGTTTAGTCAAACATACCGAAATGTATTGTCAGAACCACTGTTTGGTTTGTAAAATTACCCACTGCCTTATATTCAATGTTTCCTTACATAACAGACTCAGTGAGATTGACTATTACCTGGTGTGTGAACTGAGCCAAACTAGCTACGAACCAAGTTAATTATTTTGTTCCTACAGCTGGTATTTTCCATCCCAACTCGATTTTATATACCCCCAGGGCCAAGGTGCTCCACAAACCCACATAAATTAACAAGACAATATAATTTAACATAATGGTGCAGCATAAGTAGCACAACATTAAGTGAGCAAATAAAATACACATTGTGAAAACTATGGTGGGACTACAAGCTACAGCAGTGACCGGTACAGGTGGTGTGTGAGCAGTGCAGAAGAACTGTTGTCTATGTAAACATCATCATCATCATCATGTGATTCCCATAAATAAAAAAAAAAAAGCTTCATAAGACAATGATTATGCATCCTTCTCCATTTTTATTTGCACAGAACACAGGAACTTCACTTGGCTGAACCTAAGACAAATCATCCACTTTATGATTTGGAATTTATTTGTCTAAATATAGCAGGACTACACAGCTGACACACACCCACACACACACACACCAACACACATCTTTGGAAAATGTTGCTCATGTGATTAAAAAGTTTTATCTTGCAGACGAAGCACATGGCAGAGCGGAACAGAGTGTTATTATGGGTGGAAACGATGAGACCGGTAGGTCCAGTACGTTCACCTGGTTTGTTTCGATTAAAAACGCATGTTACCACAAATAAAAGACAGTAAACAGACGCACAGAAGCGCCATTCACACTCTAACCCTCACCTATCTGCTCCAAATATTGAATTAGCGCCAACGATTCATATGTTTGCGTCTCTAAGGTTTTAGGGACGCTCGGTGTTTAAACATATCCGGTTATCTTTACACACCGAAGGTTCAAATGTTAAGTCTGAACTGTGTCACAAACCCGCGTCGACTTCAAACCGCTTGTTTCGTCCCAAAGCTTAAAAGCTGAAACTTAAAAAGGATGAAACAAACGGAAACGCGGCGCATCTTCACAGAGTGAAACCAGAATCTGTGAACAGTTCGCGCTTGATGAATTATTTAAAAGTCTTAGATTATATATTTCTGTCGATGAACTAAAAACATGCCCACTACTTCTACACAGTCTGGATAAAGGATGTGTCGTGGAAACCAGAACCGCGGAGAAAAGCCGAAGACGCTTTGATGCAACAAGGTAAAAGAGGCAACAAAGTTTCCCAGATGTCGCCCGTTTAATGAAAGTAACACAATCCTGACTGAAAAACGCCTCGATGGCGGGTGAGCTCACCTGGTTTCAGTTCTTCCTTGTCAGCGCAAAGTCATCCGAAAAACTGCCAGAACACATCCACAGATCCATGACACATTCTCGGCGGTTAAATGTCGTTTTCTTCCAACGCGACTCTTTTCCTGTTTTCAATCCACAACGACTGAAGTCAGTTGCGCAAAGGACTCCGAGATGCGGTGACGGCGCTCTGTGAACGGGGCGGAGACAAGCTCTCTCTCCCTCTCTCTCTCTATCTCTACACACACACACACACACACAAGTTTTTCACGGCTTATCGTGTTGCCATATTTGACTAACAACCTAGAAACAGTGACCCATAATCAACGCGAAAAGCCAAAAACCTCCCCTCTACCAAAGTACTCAGACTCATTTTTTCTTCAAGTAGGTCAACACATTTAATGCGCTGAGTGTTCTTGGCTACAACAACGTGGGTACATCCTCAAATCTGTGTTTCTGCGTTGTGTTGTAGTAAAAATGGCGACAGTGGGTTATGTTTATCTCAGTTTACTCCTGATGTTCAAAAGTAGAACAAACAAAAACAAACAAACAAAAGCTGTTTCCCACAGAAGAACAGTGAAGGTGCAGAGTGAAGGGGCGCACCGCAGATTTATAGGGGGCATCACAGGAGAAGGGGCTCCTGCCATGAAGTCAAATGCGACCACAGTGGTTTAAAGGTACGAACAGTCAGGGTTAGAAAAAGATTTTTTATAATTATAACAAAAAGTAGTTCATGACCCGCTTACACGTTAACAGATACGACGTAAAGGCTGCGACGCACGACATCCAGTCAGCTGTCTGTGGTGAATGCAGTGGCGACCCCAAGGGTGGGCCAGGGGGGCCATGGCCACCGCTGGAGCCACAACGTAATAAAAATCTTACAACCATCCTCAATCAAAGCATAAATGCAAAACCCAGTAAATAAATGATGTGTAAATAAATAGCAAATAAATAAAAGAAGAATAAGAAGCAAAGAGCATAAATTGTAACAATTTTGTGGATGTTTTTGCCAAAAGACAGAACAACAAAAAAATATTTTTTTATAAAAGAATTTTACTTTTTAGTTTTCTCAAAATTTAGGCATCTGTGTTGTGTATATATGGTCTTTTTGCAGGCAATACACAGGCACAGGCTTAACTGACTCAACTGACTTAACTGAGTTAGCAGGAGGAGGACCGATTCGGTGTGCCACCCTTAGATCTTCACTGGCCTCACCTGGTCACTCCTATGAAAATTTTCTGTGGTGGGGGCACTGGGTGAATGAGCCTTTTGTGAAAAGTAGCAAGCATATGCTGGCAGTGGCTGCTTTGCTTATGGTTTGTATATCAGCGTTTCTAGGTCTTTTTGAATGACAAATGCAGACTACTGCCTCCTGCTGGTATACAGAGTTAGAAATAACTCTAGCAGTTGCTCTAAGTTACATCTACTTGTTTGACTTGGTGCTTTTCTGCCCCAAATCTGCGCTTTGGCTTAGAAGTCATTTTCTCACGTGACAGTGTTTAGAGCAGGATTCTCAAACCCAGTCCTCAAGTAGCCAAATACCAACTAACTTTCTCTTCCGTGGCTCCACCCTCATCTGATATGGTATCTTCCAGCTTCTGGTTGACTGACTACCGAGCTGTGGGTAGGACAAGGATAGTTGGAAAAGAAGCAGAGCAGTCGCACCTGAGGACCGGGGTTTGGAAACCGCTGGTCTAGAGAAAAGGCGAGTGGTGGCTCCTGGGTAGAGCAAGCAGGTGGCAGGAAAGGATGCACAATATGTGCTGTGGACACAATGACTGGTTGCATGGTAGAAACATCGTCAGTGTGCCTGTGCTTGCTGTGAAGCTCCTAAGGGACTGATCTGCTCTATTTACACAAGTTTAATTGGACATTACACAGCTTCAGATCAGACCTCCTGGCAACAACTAGATTAGTTCAGGGTTGCAATGCATGTCTGAAAACAGGTTATTGTTGTGCTGAAAGTAAATCCATCACCCTAGTCTCAGGCCGCATGGTCCTCATGATTTCTCTCTTGGCTGTACTTATCCTATCTTTAACCGAGTGTGAGCCTGCCCCTGTTAGGCTAGGTATGTACTTGTTGTTGAATATGCAGTCTTACATGCAGCATGGTGACTATACACACCATCCAAAATGAATGTAACGAAGATACAATCCTGTGTACTGCAGGGGCAGTGCTTTATTTTAAGGTCTCACGTACCATTTAGTCTTAAGTCGTTTCTCATTTTTTTCTGCTGCACAATCAGTAACGTTGTTGTCGCTTCCTCAACTGATGACTACAGGTCTTTCCTCTCACATTTTGCGAAAAACATTTTCCTCTTTTTCCCTCATGTGACTGACGTTTTTGAAATCAGGACAGACACCAACTACTCAAGGAAGTATGTGAACAATGGCGCACGTGACACAGCCGTAACCAACATACATATGACAGCAAATCTACAGCAAATACACCCCTAGTCTTACTGAGTAGTCCACCGCTGCAATGGCGGATGCAGGGACTGGTATTCAACAGACATAGTGATTGTAGTTAAAAGACTTATATTTTGTGTCTGACTTAACTTTACACAACTTTACATGACTTAACTTTACAGCTTTTTGGGTGTGAAGGTGGAGTATAGCCTCAGCCTGTGCCTCATATACAGAAATTTAAAGTCTCTGACTTAACCATCAGTGTGTGGCCGAGAAAGAAAAAGACGTGTAATTACCGAGACAGAGCACTAGTTTATTCTTTGACATCTTATTTCCTGGCTAGGCAAAGGGGGGGTTGCTTAGCTTATTTTACTCATGGCAACATTTTCTTCATCCGGATCACATATGTGCTCCATCCTCACTAAAATCCCAATTTTATTGAATCTGTTTTTTAATGTTTTAGTTAATGTTCTTCAAAAGAACTTCAAAAGAAAAAAAAAACAGCAGAACTTGTTCTGAACATTGCTAAAGGGGCGAAGAGGCACCCAGATGGCATTTGGAGATTGGATGTGTGTGTGTAAGGTGTGGGGTCTCCAAACAGCAGGGGGCCAGTCCCCAGGCAGTTTACTCCTAGGCCAGGACCAAGGGGGTCTGCTGTGTCTTTCTGTCTGTGTAACTGATCCACAGCTGGTCACTCTGTGGAAACAATAGTCATCCAGCCTGTGCTCATAAATAATCATCCTGTGGTTTACTGAAAATGATGCTGTACACACCCAGTTGAGTATTCACTATTGTCACTCTGAGTTCATATTTTCTCTCTCTCTGTGAGTGACTTTACTTCACAAAGCTGGAAGTACAGTTGTACACTTTTTAATCACGACAACTGGGGTTTGCTCCTTTGATCTGTGGCTATATTGTCTGTAATATGACTTAAAATGTCCCCAGTCAATAAATATACACTTGTTAAATCTTAATACAAATTAAGAGGAAATGGAAAAAGTGAAAAAAAGTCTGTAAATTTTCCTGTGCAAAGTCAATCAACATCGAATTCAGAGCTTGTTTTTAAGGAGTTTGCACATTTTCATGCATAAATTAATTCATGCGCACATGTTCTTCCTGCATTAAGACCCAGGAAAGAGAGTTTTGAAGAGTTATATATAGTAGCTATTCTAAAAACAAGTACCAGTGCTAGTGAGCAACTCACGTTTTGACTGACAAGCTCCTCTGCTGGTGAGAATATGAGAGAGTAAGTCAATTTCATTTAATCCCAAGAAAATAACAATTACCTGACCTATGTAGCTGCAGCCAGTGCTGCTGGGAATGCTCAACACCAGTACATCAAACATGCTCTGATCCAACTGGAATTAGCCCCTTAAAAAAACTGTAAATAGAGTTACATCATCAGTGACAACCACAGGGCTTGCCATTGTTTGCCAAAGAGCAGGGAAGTCGGACGAGCTGTTGATTAGCATAACAATAACACCAGGCTTATTCTGTAACACTTGTTTGAGTAACCTTAAACTGAAGCCAGCTAACGCCCCACTCTCTGCTGTTTCTGAGAAGTGTATTAAGATTTAGGGATTGATAGTGATATAATATAATATAATTAGCTCTGCACTGAGTGACATCCTCTTCCTCTATGGGAAATGATTCTGATTGCAGACATTTAACAGGTGTATGCATTTAGCACACAGGGTTAATTGGCTTGTGTACATTAGAGACCCCACGTTCCCCTGTCATCAGGACAGAGGGCGGGGTGGTTAGCCTGGCTAAAATGTTCGCAGGAGAGGATAGGATGACTGAAGATGAGTGGGTGTGAAGGAGGCCACATTCAGCCAGGACTCAGGTGTCTTTTCCGTCCACCTCCCAGCGTCTCTGGGGGTCAGTGAGGCATTGTTTGTTTGTATGCGATCACCCAGGGATATCTTTAAAACTCACTCTGGCACTTGTAGCCAGCACTGCCACCCAGCTGCTCCCATATCAGGTTTAATCAAAGCGGAACTAACACATGCAGCTGGTAGTGAGGTGCAGGAAAGAAAAAAGTGAATAATGAAAGCAAAGCTTTGCATGAAAAGCTCTGATAAAATGCCTGATTCAAACAGATTAAACTGTGTTTTAAGGTGCCTTCTCATATCACAGACAGGAAGACTAACACTTGGATTAATACCCACCTGACATGGAGCTTTATTCAGGAGCTATAGTGAGGACAGGGCCACATAGACTTAAAACAAATCCTATAAATAATTTCACAGATTGTTATATGTGCTTCATCTGCACATTTAACTAGATAGATTACTTGGTCATTTCGTATGAAAAACCATGCCAGAGGAAATATATGGGGTGTTACTTTCAGCTGGTGTGAGGTGGTAGCTCAATTCTGATGACACGCTTCACCATTTTCAGGGGTGATGAACAACTTTTGTTGAATATACTTTTCATGAAAATGAACGGTTGGACCTGCAGAGGCACATGGGGCCCTATTTTTGGCTGTAGGACACCAACAGGAGGTCAGACAGCAGAGAGGCCCAGCCTTACATCCCGTGTCCCAGTTTTCAGCTTGGGGGTTGTTCCATTTTGGAGTCTCTAAGTGACAAACAGGCAGACAAACATATATATTTGCAAAATGCAGCTGATATCTGGTGTATTTACAGAGTAACTGAGCCAAACCCAACACAATGCAAACTCACAAAACAAGGACATTGTCAGGTCACTGACACTATGAATACCATTAGCCCCTTACAACAACACCAACTATATACAATGCCTAGCTGAAACCCTGACATGGCCACACAGTGGTGGTGTTTAAAAAGTGTGTGTGGGTGTGTGTGTGTATACACAGACAATGAAATTTATCACACAAATTTTGTATTTCTTTTAGTATTCTTAGTATTTATAGTTGTTTTGCACTATTTTAAACATTGCCACAAGGTTTTTACTTTGTTTTACCACGGTGCGAAATGACGTATCATCCTGGACAGGGCTTCTTTAAATAATAGGCTAAAAGTGTCAAAAGGATTTTACCTTATTTAACCAAGGTAAAACATTAAATATGCGTAAATGACTATACTGTCCCTGAACTGGAACAAAGTCACTCATAGATGCATAGGTACATAGATAACTGCTCTGTCTGTGCATCTTTACCATATCAGTGTCAAATAGTGTCATGAAGTCATAAAAGTCATAAAAACGATTTTACAAACACACCCTGTTTCCTGTTGTAAGAATAGACAACACACTATAACTCTATTCTCTGTTAAACTACTGTCATCTGAGTGTCTGTGTATGACAACGATGATAACAATGTACAGTGTTGTAAAACTTTTCAGACATGCAAATGCAGACAAGTAATTTCCTGTCTTGTCAATTTGTGAGAGAAAGTGTTCACTTCCTTAGGTGAAACATAGATGAAACTGCTGAGAAGTGAAAGTGTTTCTTATGTCATTTTACAATACCTTTTTTTGGGGATGCGGGTTAACTGATAATAATTGGTGTTGCTGGTCGTTAACGTGATTTCCCAAAGGCCATAGGAAGCCACTGCACTGAACAGAATGACAGAGATTATTTAACCACAACAGACCAAAGCGTCAGTCGGGGATCTAAGTTTGTGATGGGAAATTCCTGAGACGTCTCACAATAGCACTGACATTAAGGCTGGAGGGAGTACTCCTTATCAACTGTGACATCTGTGCAGTCACACACTCACACACAAGATACATCCTGTAGTTGTCACATGAAACACCCTCCCAGCAAAAAAACTAAAAAAAACACACACAGTCTAGGGGAAAAGAGCTCAGTTCACCAGATTGTCATGGGTAAATACTTTAGGTACTGTTGCACAAGAATCAGTCCCGAGTAGGTCACCCAAGTTCATTCTGGGTTTTCAATATTAACTTTTCCTGAGACAAGACTTTAAGGTGATGGTTACAGCTTGATATGTAGCAGCAGCTTTCATGATACAATAACACCTTCTTTGTATTTTATTATATAGAATTTGGGGTAGAAGGGTTTTAAATGTATGTTGAAGATTAAAAACTAGGGTGAACTCAGTATATTTAAACTTTATTACGTTAACCTTAACCATTTTTCTGCCACCTTGGAGAATAAAAGTTGCGAGATGCAATCGGCTTCATACACAAAACAATGTTCATGCAGTCACAAGAAATATGCAGGCAGAGCTAAAAAGCCTCCTCTAAACTACACTGAATTATGGGGATTTTTTGGGGCTATTAAGCATTAAAACAAAACATAACTGCATAAAGTGGTAACTCAGTTCATCTTTTAATATTTGTCTGGCTATTATGTGAACAACGACAACAGTAAACAACAGTAGTTGTTTTTGTTCTTTTACAGTAACTCCAGTTGAATCTATGGGGAGAGGTGGTGGAAATTCTTTGTCATTTGTCCTTTTAAGGTTCCTCTTGTAACAACAATAGCATCTTTGTAGCTCTTTGCCCAGATCCTGGCAGCGATGTTCTTGGGTCCTGTGACTTTGAAGCTCGAATGTCTGCACAGGCACTCTGCTACTCCCGTTGGTTCTGACCATACATCAGTAATAAATTAATTCTCCGCCATCATCAGCTACATACTTTTAAAAGTGACGCATAAGTGATGCATAATATTCACCATCTCTGCTCACATTTGCACCTTCACTGAGGTGTGAACAGCAAACACACTTGCTCAGATGTTCACGTGTGAAGATAAATCATTTGTGCAAGTCTTGGACATGAATGTGTGCTTATAAAACCATTACTAAACGGGGAAATGCCCTCTTTATTACAGCTGTAAAGCCACGGACTGTGCCATAAACCTCAGTGTTACTGACACAAAATGTATGAGATCACAACCATAAACATGAGATTGATGACCAAATGGTTGTTTGGATGAATTTCCACATTGGTAGAATGAATCCTGATAAGCTGACTGGGTTAGGACAATGGTTAACAGAGTAAACATCTGTAAACATCTGGATTCTGATCAGGTTCAGCACCTATAAGACGTCAAGCTGTTGTAGAAATAAATATGGACTCAGTATTAATGTCAGTGAGGGGATTAGTATCCAAGGCCATTGTGTAAGGTAATGTTATGTTACCAAAGCTCCTCATCTGTTAATCATTAGCTATGACAGTCAACGCCTGTGCACAGCATGTTCTGTGTTGCTGGTTAAAGAATATAGCTGATATTAACTATTACTACAAATATCTGCTTTTTTACCGCACACAAGCACCAAACAAAACCGTGTTTTCCATTTGATCACTGTGAGTAAATGTAAAACTGTGAGTGAAGCAACTTGCTGATCGTACCTCTAACATACTCCTGGAGTCATGGGACTGACGCACAACTTCTCATGACTCCAGTTTTCAAATGTTGTACATTGGCTGCGTGTCTTCCCACTGCTGTTACACACATCCTCTTTCCCTGAACCACATCATCTGGTCTATGGCTGTGCATGACACAGAAAGGAAAGGCAGAAATGAAAGAGAAAAATCAAGTAATTGGGAAAGTCTTATTTTCAGTCAGACAGCAGTACGAGACCCCTGAGGCGTTTCAAAACACCCACTCCAACCTGCATTTGTATGGATGCCTAGAAGGGACACATGGAAACAAACAAACAAATCAATAAAGCATTTCAACTTTACTATAGCTTTTCCCTTTTTTTTTTTCATTTGTGTATTTCCACATTTATTTCCATTTATTTATTTTTTTTTACAGACATAATCCAAAATGAGATGCAAAATGTAAAAAAACTCTGCCGACTGTTTCATCGTATCGTTTTAAAATTCAGTTTTTGGAATGAATAGAGGTTTGTAGAGTGATTTTCCGTAAATTAGCAACACAGATAATAAATCACACGTATGACAAACTGTGTAATATTAACCTTTATGTAATCCTGCATTACATAATTCTGGGTAATATCTGAGAAGGTGTGAAACGAGACCCTTCAGTGCTTCTGATGCTGTAAATGATGCCTGTTCTCGTGTTACAGAGAAGGACAGAAATAGGAAGATCAGAGGGGACAACCTGATGTGCTTCGCTGAACAGCACTGACTCACACTTCTAGTTTGTTTCAGTCTCCTGTAATGTCAGATTTGCAAAACTGAACGTTATTGTTTATCTAAATAGCAAATAAAAATGAAAAGTCCTTTTAAAATATGCTTACATAAATCCATATGTCTACAAATTATATATTTAAAAAAGAGCTTAACATGTTTTTGTGTTACCAACACTACCAAGCAATTAAAAGACTTTACACAAACACCCATCCAGTTTTTATTTGTTTTGGAGAAGACAGCATTATGTATATTACATGCAAATATTTTTTTTTTGATTGTTTGCACTGCTTTCTGTAAGATCCCATTCCTTAGACACTTCATTCAATCTTCAAGGGTTTTCTGGGGGAGTACTGTGTCAGCGTCAGGTGACAAATTGTTGTCTCGTTACTGAGCAGACAGACAGTAGTTGTTTGTGTCACGGAGATCTAACAAACAAACAAACACCTTCTCTTTAAGGCTGTAGATTCTGTACCAACTTGTGCATTGCATGTAAAAGAAGAGCTCATAAAAAGACATCCCTCCGCAAAAGCATTAAAATGATGAACATTATCTACACAATTCTATCTTTATCCTAAATGGATAAGACTGGTTTAACTTTTGATTGAAGTTGGGAGCTGCCCTAGGGATCGCAGGGCCTCTGGCAACATGAGATCTTAACCCTATTTTATATAGGTACATGAAACAATAAAAACATAATTTCTACTGATATGATAAGGTCAGTATTTGGCGGTGGAGTCTATAATTCCCATGCAGAATCAAAATAAACTATGCAGGAAATCAGATTTGCAGGGTAATCATTTGCGTATGTAATCTGGTGCAATTTTATGTCACCAATGAAAGCTTTACTGCTTACATTTCAGAGCTGTGTTAAATTACTTGTCATGCTAACAACGGCTAGCTTTCCGTCTGCTGCTTCTTCACATTAAAAGAGCTGGTGAAAGAGGGTAACTTTTATTGTCAGGCAACTACAAGAAACACGTTTTTGATCTACAGCTTTGCCAGAGCAGGTGTGAGCACAACATACCTGTGCAGGCCTTCTTTGATAGTCTATGTAGGGATTAAAGTCAATTCCTCAATAGAGCCAGATGCACTACTAACAAAGTTCATAATCTACTTTGACAAATAAAATACATTTCAAAGAAGCTCTCTGTTGTTGAAAGCCTAACAGGTGTATCACAGTTTTTATAATTATAGTGCATTACATTCTACTCAGCTCTGCTCCACCCTCGCAGGTCGATCACAAATATCACTAATGTCCCTAATCAATGTTTATCTAACGTATAAACACTGATTCCCACTAGCTGTTTCTTGCAGTCTTTGGAGCGTACCGTTTCTTCACAGAAACAAGTAAACAAACACGTAAATCTCGACCTTTGTGCCCATTTATAAATCCTCTTCATGGAGGAAATTCCTCATGCACCACTCACCAAACCACTTACTGTAACCGCTGAGCTGTTTGTATCCTGTGGTTCTCCCAGCTCTCCAGAAAGCTCTGCAATTATCCACCATGGGCCCACCAACATGGATATCACATATTTTTGGAACGTAAACAGGAGTAAAAGAAGGAAGGAAATAGAGACACTGATGATTTTTATCTTTAATTAAAATTAATTTTAAGAAATTATAAGAAAGTTTAATTTGTTTACACAAAACAAATCAAATACTACTGTAATTTAGATGATGTTGCCACTTCCAACTTATATTTGCATTTTTTTTAACCTTTAATATTTGCTGTTTAAAGGTTTTGCATACTGTATAAAATGTATTATACAACACAATGCTGTATACATTACACAATCACACACTGCACATGTCGCAACTGCCTCGTTGAAACTGTGACAGTTACTTTAAAATATTCATAAATATTTAAAGTCAACCAATTGTACATGCAACACAGTAAGACGTTTCTGTCCAACTTGTCAGCTGACTGTCCCACATAATAGTTTCTCCTCTGTGGATTAATGAATTTAAATAATTGTATCATCCAGTTTTGAGTACACAAGCAAAAACTTGTTTATTTGTACAGGAAGAGATACAGACAGTTTGGCTGAAACATAATCCTGGCGCATTGTCTGTGTATTCATGTGCTGCGTGTCTCTGTTCCTGCTGCCTGTTGCCTGTGATACAAACTCATATGGTAACAACAACACAGCAAAGCAAATCTGCTCCACTTTCTGCTCACGAGACACCTGATCTCAGGTGCAACAACAAGAGAGCCTGCCATGGACAAATTGTAGTTTGAAGCCATCTTTTTCAAGGCAAGATGGGCTTATGACTTGGTTTTAAGGTCAGTTTGGATTAGATTATGATGTCACGTTTTGTTTATGGACCCAGGAAGCAGTCAGACATGGTAAGCGAGATTATTAATTTTTTTTACTAGAGATTAAAAGTTTAATGCAGGAACCAGAAAGTGATCAGGCGAGGGATGACAGGAACAGATGAGTGACAACAGGAAGCAGGAAGCAGGGGCAGGTCATCAAACTAGAAGTTAGACTGAAGACAAAGTGCTGTTAGGAATTTGTTTGTTGGTTTCAGAGGTAGCTGAGTTTCTGTCCGTTTCTAGTTATGCTTTTCTTGGGAAGTGGATATTAGGTCTGTTATTGTTGTTAGTTTCATTTTAGTAATCCCAGAGCAATCATACCTTTGACCTAACAAAGGCACACAAATTAGTTTGGTCTCAACAAGGGGGCGGTTTCAGCTGTAGCCAATTAACACCTTATTTAAGGCACCTGTTTGGCTGAAGCAGCAGCTGAAGTGTCCTTGTGTTCAGCCCTCTTTGTGAAGACCTATCTGAGTAAAGACCAGCAAGTCTACCTGCGCGAGTTCACCGAGCAAGGACACCGTAGAACACCTTATTTGTATCTTCTTGTACTTATACTTTCTCGTTTGCTGTGCTTTACCTTCACCTACGTCTCTAGCCTGTTTTCTTTTTCCATCATTATTTGTTTTCAGCAGATACCTGTTCTCCTCCGCAAACGCAGGATATGTTGCTCTTACAGAAGACGTCACTTTTCCCACCTGGGTATCCCCACCCAGACCACTTTTTCCCCTACCTCTTTTTCTCTTGCTCTGTGGAACTGCCAGTCTACAGTGAACAAAGTCGACTTCATTCCAGCCCTTGGTACACAGTCAGCTGTTCAGCTCGACAACAGGGTGTGCTCACCAACAACCAACAACTACTGTGTGAGAAGCAGGTTTTAAAGGAGTGTTGATTGTGACTAACTGCAGCTGTAAGTGATCAGTGTGTCAGGGGAACGGTGCAGGCTGCCAAGTGAAACAGATTGAACAAATGAGAAGTGAACCAGGGAGAGCAGTGAAAACAGGAAACGGCCACATAAGGAGAGAGTGAACTTCAGTGAAAAAGCAGAACACAGGTAAAAACACAGACAGGTAACAAACTAAAATTAACAGGTGACAGCGAATGTGTGTGTGTATGTGCCCAGGGAGACTGTGGGATGTGAATATAATCCTGGAGTAAACTAACTAACGTGAACTATTGGCTTTAACACATTTCAGTAATGGCTGAATGGTGTCCTACTGTTGCCTTCAACATGGCCTCATGGGTTTAAAGCTCATTTTCAGTCGGAAGCACTTGGTTGGTGTAGGTGGTGTTGGAAGGTTCCCTGAGCTGCTAGATGTTGTTACAAAATAAAAACCTATAAAAAAAAAAGGTGACATTAAAGAGAACACAAATTCTTCATGGAAAAAGTTGTAGAGATAAAGCGGAATGAGAGGAACTTCAGCAATACTGTACATCCAGCAAGGAGCAGACCTTAACACACACTTTGAAAAGAACAGTAAAACATTATCGTTGCTAACAGCAGTTAGTTCCTCATGCTAAATGTAATTTAACAGCAGTAATTTTGATCCTGTACATCCCCCATCCCTGGTTAATTTCTCAAAACTAAACGCACATAAACTTCAATTTAAACCTAACTTGAATGTATAAAACTTTTGCTAAAATAAATTAAACTGGACTTAAATTAAATGAAATTAGACTGAAGAAACAGTACAGACTCTCTTGTGTAATTACAGGTAAATTACAACTTTCTGCAATCAGATAAAGGCTAAATATATCTTCAGTTACACTTCACACAGAGTGGATTTGCCCCTTCAGCCGATGTGTGTATGACTGGATGTTTGCCTGACAGCTCAGAGTACACAGTGGAGGTGATGTGACCGGACATAAATAGCTCAGGGCAGGTTACATCACATTGTGCTGCAAGCTGTGTACTTTGTGCTGTCAGGGAAACATCCACAGCAGCACTGTCTGTAAATGTTTGAATGACAGAACTAGAGCAATCAATGTGTGATGTAACATCTGGTATTTACAGTACCAGGCAAAAGCTTGGACACAAATCACATGGGGGACATAACAACTGCCAACAGACACATATGCAGTAGAATTAGATAGTGAAGCAAAAGCATAACAGTCAGTACTGAAAGAGTTCCCACATATCTCATTTGGGTTTAGGTCTGGTAATTGTGGAGAGCAGGTCATCTGATGCATCTTATCTCTTTTCATCTTGGTAAAATAGCCTGGGGAATGTTCTCAGTCATTAAAGTCAAGACAATTTCTGTTCATTTTATAGTTGTAGTAGTTAAATGAAAACTGGTCCCTGGTTTTAGGATGTTGTAAACATTGTAATCAGTAGATGTGGTCGGGCACAATTTCTGGGAAGAGATGCTATCGCTGAACTTTCTCAGTATTCTCTATAATCCAAAAATAACATATTATTCTTTATTATTCGTTTTTCTTTTACTGCATCCACTATATTTTGGACTTTACTTATATTTCAAATGATACCTTTACTTGTACTTAGGTAGTTTTTTTGGGGGGGAAGGTGCTTGCACTTTTACTTTAGAATAGAGTTTTTGTACTTCTGGTATGTCTGCCAACCCTGAAGTTAGCCTTCAGGCAAACACTGTCCATGAAACAGATCCCTGTTTTAGCCACTTTTTCCTTTCTCCTTGTGATGTTTTATGTTTTTAAGTTTTTTTTTTTTTAAGTTTAATTGCCTGGCTTGACTGATCTTTTTTATTCTATAATATGAATTCTAGTATGCATTACTAAATTAAATGAAAGGCCTGTAATGGAAACATCTGCAAGCCACTTAGTTACATAGTTCAGCTTAAAAAACTATTTAGTTTTTCACCAGGGCTTTTCCAAGAACTCTAAAGTTGATACACTCAGGCATCAACAAACTATGTGAGAGGATGTTTATAATTTACGGTCAATATTTAACACCAACATTTTTCGGATTTTTTTGTTTAAACAAACTGGGTGGCTTCATCATTTATGTCAAACCAGGTAAGGAGAGAAACAGACCATATGGATTATTCTTTCTATTCACGTACTCCCCATTTTTCAGAAGATTAACTGAAACCATCATCTAACAGAAGAAGACTCCAGCACCAGCTTTTGAAAAGTTTCCCCGTGTTTGGGCAGTAGACGACTGACCTTGTCATCAATAGGAACACTACCAGGCCTTTTTTTTTTAAAAAATGTTTCCAAGAAATATATCTCCAGGCAGAATATTTCTTTTATGACCAGCACGGTTATTTAGTAGTAATGCTGTGATTCTCCAACTGTTTATGGAGATGTTATGTCAAGCAGAGACATTTATGGAAAAGAGCAACAAAAGAACAGAGTTGAGAAAGGTTTAGTAACCAGACAGGAATGTGTTTAAAAGTAGAAGACTGTCAGAAATAAACAGATGAGCTCAGAAGGTTCACTAAAAGCTAAACCTGATTTTTACCTGCTCCATAAGCCCTCTTGGCAGACTTTTGTAAATCTTTGCGCTGAATCAGAAACTTACGCACTGTCGGATGGTGACAGGCTTTTCAAAAAATGCTGACTCTGGCTCTGAGAGAAACCAGGCTGTTCATCCACTGTGGTATGTCGACATGGTTATGAAGGCTGTGGTGGCTGTAGCCTGAAGCCCAGACAGGCAGACAGATACGCAGAAAGCTGATGAACTGAATCCCAAGAAGGGCTGATGGGTGTGAATAAGTAACATTTCCAGTTACCAAGTGATGTCGCTGGAGGTCTCTCTGGTGTTTCTATTTAATGATACAGGCACTAAGATTGTATACCAATAAAAATCTCCAGTGATTTTACTGGCTGATCCGATAGCTATGCCTGTTAAAACAATGTGAGCTAAACACAGAAGGATTGTTTTCTGTGAATTTGTTTTCCAAGGCTTTCAACAGTCCATTTCATGGGATTCTTAGAAACTGTAAAGTTCGCCTGAAGCAAAGACCAGCAGTGCAGTTGTTGACTGTTGACTCTCTTCACTTTTATGTGTGCTTCCAGTATTTTTTGTAATGCCTAAAGCTGACTGCATTTTCACTCTCTTTTTAGTCATATCCTCTATGTCTCAAACAACAGTGGATGAAATCATATGAAATTTAATACAGATGCTCCAATCATGTCTCCTAAAAATTTAATTCCTATACTGTATATCACTCGCATTTATTATATTTATATATATTTATTATGTTTTTGTGAATGAATGAAACATCAGGTGGGGTATAATGTGCAGGACTGACTGAAGTTGCAGAACCGAGATTGAGACCAAAGTGCTGTGGGAGGTTTGGTTTAGGCATGAAAAATACTTTCACAAAACAAAACAGTTATGAGATACCAAGCCAGGATTAGTGGTTTAATTCCTGGTTCCTCCTGGCTACATGCTGAGGTGTCCTTAGACTAGACACTGAAATCCCAAACCCTTGTCGCCTCAAGGGGTTACCTGTCCCCAAGGCGATTGATAAAGTATCAGTTACTATTATCAACATATTTGCGACTTGTCACTTACATTAATTATGAACATACGATCATTATGTGGACAGAAACTTGTTTTAAGAGCAAATATTTAACATAACATTCTTGTCAGCCAGTCTGGAACAAATTGTACATGTTAGCACTTAGCTCAAAGCTCTATACTATGACCAAGGAACTAGCATGGCATTGACTTGTTATATTACTCAAAAAACTCTATCATCACATTTCTAAGCTCTTCAATAAGTAACTTTTTTGCTGGCAACAATGAAACAAACAAAGAAACAAAAAATAAAAACAATAACACAGATTGGAGAAAAATGTCACAGTGGGTGATACGACCTAAACAGCTATGTACATCCTTTGCCCCTACCCTCTCTAACAAACCATAGAAACATTTTAGAAAGAGCACCCCAGGACAGCAGGTATCAGTTGAAACTGCACGTCTTTGGTGCACGGTGCCTCTGCAGATTACAAAATAGAGCCTGGCATAACACAATTCCTGTGAGGATTTTTGCAGCTCATTGCTGAGGTTTCTCTGGGTGTCATTGCAATCCATTTTATACCAGGTTTAAAGTCCAGAAAGTGGCATCTTTCACAGAGTACTGTTAAAATATATTTTGTCTAGAGAGATAAGCCAGGCACAGATGTTATGACACCTACATGAAACAAAAATACATCCCAAGCTGCCACGCTACACACAGGTGTCAAAACATCTGTGCTTGGGTGCTGACACTACTGACATGCCAGTAAATTAGTTTTGCATGTTAAAATAATGTCCCTAACCCACTGTCTTTAAACAATGTACAGTTTACTGAAAATGTCATGGTTCTGTTTCTGTGGAAAGAAAAAGTGGAGTAAATGATTTGTGGGGAAATGCTAGCACTTTACAGTTAGTGTAAAAAAGGGACTCACACAAGGAGGTGACTCAGTGAAAGCTATGAATCATGAAGATGGTGTTTTCATTAGTTTTTACTCAGAAGTGAAATTTAAGTTACTGCACAGCAAATGTGAGGGTGTTACCTTGAGGCTGGGTTTCCTTGCTCACTTCCTTTCTTTATTTTTAAAATCTCCTTAACCTGAAATTAACTTCAAATGCACTAGACAATGCGGACAGCAAGATTTATTTTTCTGCAGTTTGGTTTGTTATGAACTGCATGACTGACTAATATTCGCTTGATTGTTTTTTGACACTTTTGATGCAACACCCCAAAAGAATTTGTTCATTTTGGTCTGGAAACTCTTGTATAATGAGTCTTAACAAATTCAAAGCAGTTAACACAGAAGAAGAAGCCAATTATAAACAAGAAATGATGTATGTTGATGATGGCCAGGGTCTTTCTGTGGGAGGAAGCCGGGACACTCTGGTGACTGATGCAGTCAGGTTAACTGGAGACTCTTCCCTGTATGTGTGAATGAGAGTGTAGATGATTGTTTTTGTCTATATGTAGCCCTGTGATGGACTGGCGACCTGGAAAATGGATGGATGGATGGTGTATCTTGACTTTAACCTTTAACCTTGATTTTAACCTAAAACATGTTATTCAGTTTTGGTTTTATCAGTGCTTCCACGCTATTACAATGGGTGTTAATTCTATTAATGCTCAAAGAAAATTTGTCAGCAATGTAGCTCCATAAACACTAATCTAGTCAGTTTGAAAAATATCCAGACTTCACTGCCAAGCTTTCACTGGAACTACTTTGTACAGAGGAAATGGAAATAAGGCTGCAACTGTGGACTCAAGACTTTATCTTGTTGCCAAAACATTCAGACCTGAGTATCGCCGATATATACTCAGCACTGGCTTTGAGTGCAAAAAAAAGGGTATTTGTACCTTATAACCCTTTAATGGGACTTATATGATTAGAAGTATTTAGAAAGTGTTTAAATCTAGAGCAACAGCAAAACTAACCTAAGACAGCAAGACATTAAGCTCCATCCTAGTGGTCAGTAAACACAAAATAACACAAGCCAGGCACCACAGATGGACGATATATAATATAGTTCAGCTCAGACTTTATGTCTCTGCCAAAGACACAAACCAAGGTGCCAGAGAGTCTAATCAGAGCAGCAACAGAACAGTCAGGTTGTGTGTTAGAGATTAGAGGAAGAGATGAGAGGAGCAGTGCGACTGAACTACAGCATGAAACACTGCTGGAACAATAGCAAGGCCATTTCATCAAGAGCTACATAGTCAGCAGGGATGCAGGCAAACGTTGTTTACACTCCGAGTGTCTGTGTACATGCTCGACACAGACACAGACAATCTGAAATCCAACCTCCGCCTCTAATAGGCAACTTCCTCTGCTGCACAACCAACAGCTCCTCTCGGACTGATATCAGCATCTTCGTGGGAGTGTCTGAACAGATTATGTGTCTGCGTATGAAGATCACAAGAGGCAAAGTCGACTGCGTGACTTTATGTTCACAGTATTGGAGCTGACTGATCACCACACACAGATAAGGTGTTCCTCTCTTTGTAAAAGCTCCAGTGATTTGACTTTGATGGATATGTGACGTTTTAACAGCGTGTACTCATCATAGATAAAACCATGCAGTATGCTGTCTCTGAGTGTCTGTACAGAGTAATATGTATTTACATTTACAACATTTACAATGACAGAAAACATTATTTTAACATGTTGCGTATGATGTTTAGTGAGCACTGATACAAAGTGTGATTCATTTTTATTTATGTTTTTTTTGTGTCTGTGTGTTGACTGTGTGTTTATTTATTTAAGTCTTTATTTGAGTCTCATATTCTAATTTCATCAAACTACAATGACAAAAAACTCCTCATATGCTTTAGTGAATATTGTATATTTCAAAACATAACCTCCAAAGCACAGTTTTCTTTTAGGATAGTCAAAACACAGCAAGCCTGGTCATGTTTCCAGTTTTATGCTAAGCTAAACTAACCATCTCCTAACTGTAGCCTTATATTCAGTGTGCAGAGAAAGAAAGATCGTATGGATCTAATGACTAATTTCATTTTAAAAAAGCCAATAAATTAGTGCAGAAAATAAACTCTGTGAAACACCAAAGTTTGTGATGATTTTTGAAGTCTAGATGCAACCACCAGAAGTAAAAATCTAGTTTTAATCTGTTGAAGAAGTACGTCACAGTTGCACATCTTCAGCATCACCATCACTATGCTTCCACCTTGTCATTTGATTTAACTTATTTACTGTGCCTCTTCTACAAAAGCCTTTCCTGTTAACGGGACCTGCACTAGTTGATTATGTCAACTTTAAAAGCTGAGTAGATATGTTATCACGTTTCTCTTTTCATTTCCAACAACCGCCGCACTCTCATTTCGCCACCAGCCTTTTTTAGGACCCGAAAATGCTTGTTTTGTCCACTGACCTCATTTCAGGTATATAACCATAAACCCAATGACTTCGACATTAGGGAACCAAAAGTACAAAACTGCTGACTCATTTCCTGGGTGTAGTACTCACTTCACTCCATGTTCGTGTGTCTATATCAGAGTATCATCCCTTTTTATCATCAGCTTTTTTTAAGCTGCAATAACTAATATTTTACACATGTTTCTAAATGTTTCTGGGTTACGCACAAGCCTTTTGTTGTTATACTGTAGTTCTGTTTTTTGCTACAGCCTGCAACCACCTAGGAATATTTAATAACAGCAGCAGGCCCAAGCTTGAGTTCTCCCTTCAAACAAACAGTGGAGCTGTCAAAAAGAAACCTGCTGTGGCCACACATCAGACAGACTCAAGCAACCTAAGCTCAGCTGCTGTTGTTACTATCGTTGCTTCATCAAAACAGATGCAACAGAACAGTACACAAATCTTCTAGCAACAACGTTTGACATTTGTATAGACTCTGAATGACATGTTGTTAAATGTTGACTTCCATGTTTGGAGAATCAGGCCTAAATCCGGCCTCTATCAGGACTGTGTACTGACGGGCTTGCAGGATAAAATTTGGGTCAAATCTGGACCGTCTGACTCAACAACAAACATTTGAGTCATTCAGCTCACTTGGGTCATCCCTACATATCAGCTTTTTAGCTAACAGGAGACTGTGAATGTAAATGATGTCAATGAAGAAACAGGACATGAGGATGAAGAAGTGAAGTTGTGGCTGTATAGTCTTCAGTTTGTTCTGCTTCAATTTGTCATTGCCCCTTTAAGCACTTGAATAATTAGAACGAGAACTAAAGAGCGTAACATTCACATGCTCTGCTTTTTTGCTCAGGGGAAATAAAAGGGCAAAGGACAAAACTGTACAGTTTTGAACTTTTGCTGCTCCCAGTCATTGCTTTGTGAGGGCCATTTGAGGGTCGTGGTGAATTTTAGCTATGTAAACAAAAGCCGTGCAGAGCCAACATTCTACGAGGAGAAAGTATGAGCACAAACTGAGAGGATAGATTGCACTGTTGTCTGATACGTTTGTATTTTACCCCCAGTTGTTTGGACAAGTTGCAGCAATGCCTGTAAAAGGAAGCAGTAATCAGTTGCCTTGCAAAGGCCAACCACAGTCAAATCAGCCTGTGTGTCTCTGTGAAAGACGGAGGAGCCTTTGTCTTTGTCTTTGTCTCTCATTTTGTTGAAACGATTCCTTCACAAAGATTCGAACCTGATGGTGGCGTACACAAACACTAAAACTGAACAAACCAGAAATGGGCGAGGTCACTACATGCATTGTACACAGGTTTGCTTTAATTCAAACAGCTCTGGGCTCTGGAGAGCTACAGAGAATATCTGTATCCGTCTTCATGTCTTTTTATGTCTAATCATCTGGTGCTTTCTTCTGGTTTGCCAAGTCTGTAATCCACTGACAATCGGGGCACGGTACTGGTAGCTGTGGCAGCTTGTCATGCAGACGGATGATTGTACTGATTGCTGAACTGAGAGCACTGATGTGCTGCAGGTGTTGGGTGTGTCCAGGTGTTGTAGGATGTGGTGGAGGCTGAGGTTAATAGCATTGTCTGTTCAGGAGTTGGGTCTGAGTAGAGTATGAAAATAATGTTCTGTCACTGTCTCAATGTGTCATAGCTGACACCCTGAGAGTGACAGCCAAAAATAGGCACTAGTATGAATTCTGCTCAGAGCTGAAAATAAACCCACATGTAAATGTAAGTCAGCCAAGCATCCGGCTTCATGCTCAATTTGGGACTTTGAGACTTAATTTAAAAAAAATGTGTTAGGAGTTGGGGGAGGAGAGTGGCACCCTGTAAATGTAGGTTAAAGAGACACCAAACCCGCAACAGGAAAATAAAACATTTTGCACAGTGCAACAGCATTACAGCTACTGTCCGGTGCTTTCTTTAACACACCATGCTTCATTTCCTGAGTTTAGTTGTGTGTGATTTAGTATTTCATTTTGTTCAGTTCAGTGGTTTGTTTGTTCATCACAGACATTTAGAAAACTTTGAACGTAGCAGCTTGAAGAGTCGCTCGAAAGGATACAGTGCAAGTACAGTCAGTACAAAACATGCGCTGCTGGTTTTTCAGCAGCCAAGCATTTGCAACAGAGCTTCAGCAAACTTTTTAGGAGTGCTCCCCCGCTAAAATCTAATCCTGATTCAGTTTCAGTTCAGTTTGAATATTGAATATTAAATATTCATTCATTATTTTGACTTTGCTGAACAATTCTGTTTAGGAAACAAAAACACGCTGACATTTATCCATAGATGAGAAAAGCAAGCCAATTAAAATGTTTGTAAAATGTAATGTAAAAGTGGGAAGTTGACGTCACAAAGTTTCAAGACGGGAACCGGATGATCAATACTTAAGCTGTGATAGATAAGTATGTATGAAACTGAAAAACTACCTCAGTAGCACTGCATGTGCTCTCTCTCTCTCTCTTGCTTTTGTTATTATTATCACTTTTTCATTTGGAGTGATAGAGTTCGTAAGAATTTGTTCTTTGAGACATTCTGGAAAATGTGGGGTTCTGCCTTTAAAGCAGAGATAAAGCAGAAAAACAGAAGCTGAATTTCTGTATTTACCAGTACCGATAATAATATCAGAGAAGCGTTCATTTAGTCTGGATTTTCAGCTGTATTGTAAAGTAAATGTTATTTCAGCACATTTTATATGTGAATGGTGGAAACTGAATCTGTGCCTCTACAGCCTCTACATGCAGTTTGGTCACACCACAGAGAGTTACAGTACCAGCTGGTGGAAGGTCACAAGGATCATGTATCTTAACTTGCAGGACGTCTCTCACAGTTACACACAAGCAGTTAAAGGGGCAGTTTGTGCTTTATGATAGACATGCAAAGCAGATTCCTTCAGCAGTCCTTGTGAAGCAGTCACTGGACATGTGAATGTGAGGGGACAGTGTGTTTATACAATCTGTAGACACTCATCCTGCAGCACAACTATGTGTTATGTGTGATTTTATTTTACATGTGATATGACTGGCCACTAATAAAATCTATAATAAAAGGCACTAAAACAGCGACAATAGCATGCTTGTTTACAGACCATCAAATACCATTTTGCAAATGTATTTATCATTTATTTTGGCATTTCATGCATGCACAGGGGACACGTGCAGTATAGTGACACATTTATTGTGATTTTGATGAGATTTGGGCACAGAAAATGGTATTTATCATCAAATCAAATTGAAAATTGTATGTTTTTAAATTTTCAGTGAAAATGTGTATTTGCTGTTAGATATTTTCATACAGAGAAGCACCGTATATATATATTCAGGCAATAAAGTATATATTTTATACATATAATGACACAGTTGTCTTTGTCAACTTTAGCCACTCACCATGGGTCTGTGTGTGAACTAAGATTAAGATGTGCCCAGAGTTGTTACTGCACGAGGCAGTTAACCTCTAAACAATGGCAGAGCCATGTTAGCTTTAGAATATATTCAGATTTCAAAATGTATGTCATTGTTAAACACATTTCTGTATCCTTTTACAGCACTTGAGGGCTTAAGTGCAGCTTTTGAAATGTTGCAAACAATTATGCAATTTTTTTTGTGCTGTAATATGGACAGTAACCACCTGAACATCACGTGGCTGTTGACCATCATATTTGTCAACTTATTTCAAAACAGTGTGAACTAATACTCTTCTAGGAAGACGTTTCCGCAACATATTGAACCATTTTGAACTAAAGTTGAGCGATAAGCTCTGGTTTGCTTTGCAGTTCATCTAAAGGTTGAAGGTTGAAGCATCCTGAAACCGTTGGTGTAAGTTGTCATCACACTATTGTCTAACATAGCTCCACACTAACAACATCTCATGGTTGGACAATACTTGGATGGAAATGTCAAGCTAGCAAGCAAGCTGTGATGACACCTGTTAATCAGAGCTATATTTTCCCCATGCGTCGTCAGGGATTTTTTTCCTACTGCCTACTGTATAGTCAACCATTTATTCACTGTATGTCCACATAGAAGACTCTACCTAAACTCTACCTATCACTGCATACTGTTACATGTGTCGTCAGGACGGTAGCTATGTTTGTGTGTGAGTTTACCTTTAGGCTGCACTCAGCCTCCCACTCAAAACCCAGGCTCTGTGTCAGAAGTGTTTTGGGGAACTTGAAGAGCAGGGCTTGTTGACAAGAGGGTGGAGTACTCCTCTCAAATCAAACAGATTGTGAAGGTCATCTTTAAAGTGGGAAGTCGGAGGACAGGAGAGCCACTCCATTCCTATTCCGTCCACCTCCGCTTGTTCATGCAGGACAGGTGTCATCCTGTGCCTACATGTTTTTTGATTGCTGATACTTTGAGAGTGTGTGACTGCACCCACATATGTTTCTGTTGTGAGGTGTGAGGTTAGGGGGATTTCCTTCTGCACACCGGCCTTCTTTTCCAGAAAATCTGTGGTTGCACTGTTCTCTGAAAATGCAGTGTGGCTTGTTTAATATAATAGGAACGGTCACAGTGCAGACATCAGCTGACTAAAGGTAAGTATCCACTTGTTCCAAAAGTGTCGCAAAAAACAAGAAAGTGGAGAATGTGCTGAAGAAAATAATACTTTAAGGGGTTTGTAAAGTATTGCATAATTTCAAGAGCGTTTCTTGATTCATTATCATAACATTCAGATATTTTGTTGTTTGTTGTTTGTAAACCACAAATAGCACAGCAAAGCTGTTCTTTGTGCAGCTGCTCTGTGTGGCGGAGGATGGCCAAGCTTAAGATGACTGTTTGTTCAGCCCCACTCATACTGAACACTACCGCTATTCATCCCAAGCCAACACAGAGAAGCCCAGTGGAAAACTGGACACACAAATACAGCATATACACAGAAATGCACTGTTTTACTCTAAGGATAAAGGACAATAATATAAGATTTAATCTGCTGACTTGTAGAAAGTGTTTTTGTCCTTTGTCCAATGCATACCTGGACCTAACCAGTGACCCTGAACAAATATATTTTGGCAAATACTATAACAGTGGAACTGTCGATGCATACTTTCTGGTTTTTAACTCTGAAACTCACTTTAAGTTTCTTTGTCTTTGAATCGCACAGCCACACAAAGGAGAGTCTGTACCTGGGAGGATGTGGTAAAATCTTTCCGTGAACCTGGACAAGGTGTTCTCAGAACTGCTGGAAAGCTCATAAACAAAAATACTTGAATTCAAGAAACTAAAACATATCAGGGGAAAATGTCTAATGATATCTAAATAAAAAACGTCTTTATGATTTCTGCTTAAAATACTATTTATTCAAACTTAATTAAAACACATCATCACGTTTCAAATAATAATAATAATAATAATAATAATAATAATAATAATAATATATATTACATGATGATTGTGAAGCAGGCAAATATAATAGAATTACATATGTACAGCAAGAAAAACTGGAATGTTCTCATTG
>OMLM01010705.1:0-10483 GCA_900302695.1 Helostoma temminkii
GTTGTGTTCATCTTTGACGGTCTGGATGAGTGTCGACTTCCTCTGGACTTCCACAACATGAGATCCTGACTGATGTTACAGAGTCCACCTCAGTGGATGTGCTGCTGACAAACCTCATCAGGGGGAACTGCTTCCCTCTGCTCCCTCTGGATAACCACACGACCTGCAGCGCCAATCAGATCCCTCCTCAGTGTATTGACATGGTGACAGAGGTCAGAGGGTTCACTGACCCACAGAAGGAGGAGTACTTCAGGAAGAGATTCAGAGATGAGAAGCAGGTCAGAAGAATCATCTCCCACATCAAGACATCACGAAGCCTCCACATCATGTGCCACATCCCAGTCTTCTGCTGGATCACTGCTACAGTTCTGGAGGATGTGTTGAAAACCAGAGAGGGAGGAGAGCTGCCCAAGACCCTGACTGAGATGTACATCCACTTCCTGGTGGTTCAGTCCAAAGTGAAGAACATCAAGTATGATGGAGGAGCTGAGACAGATCCACACTGGAGTCCAGAGAGCAGGAAGATGATTGAGTCTCTGGGGAAACTGGCTTTTGAGCAGCTGCAGAAAGGAAACCTGATCTTCTACGAATCAGACCTGACAGAGTGTGGCATCGATATCAGAGCAGCCTCAGTGTACTCAGGAGTGTTCACACAGATCTTTATAGAGGAGAGAGGACTGTACCAGGACAAGGTGTTCTGCTTCGTCCATCTGAGTGTTCAGGAGTTTCTGGCTGCTCTTCATGTCCATCTGACATTCATCAGCTCTGGAGTCAATCTGCTGTCAGAAGAAGAATCAATGTTCCAGAAGTTTGAAACAAGAGATGACAAATCTGCATTGACAGACCTCTACCAGAGTGCTGTGGACAAGGCCTTACAGAGTCCAAATGGACACCTGGACTTGTTTCTGCGCTTCCTCCTGGGCCTTTCACTGCAGACCAATCAGGATCTCTTGCAAGGCCTGCTGAGAAAGCCAAGAAGTAACTCACATGCCAATCAGGAAATAGTCCAGTACATCAAAAAGAAGATCAGTGAGAATCTGTCTACAGAGAAAAGCATCGACCTGTTCCACTGTCTGAATGAACTGAATGATTACTGTCTAGAACAGGAGATCCAACAGTACCTGAGATCTGGAAGTGCTTCAACAGAAAAATTTTCACCTGCTCAGTGGTCAGCTCTGGCTTTCATCTTACTGTCATCAGAAAAAGTTCTGGATGTGTTTGATCTGAAGAAATACTCTGCTTCAGAGGAGGCTCTACTGAGGCTGCTGCCAGTGGTTAAAGCCTCTAAGAAGGTTCTGTAAGTAGACTGTTTTAGATTTGGATATGGATAGACGACCAGGGCATTAAATATGTTTGTTCTTAATATTAATATTAATAATAAACAGGTGTAAAATAAATTACTTTAGTTGTCACATTTACCTGACGCTTTCTGTCTATATTATCTCTCCAGATTGAGTGGCTGTAACCTCTCAGGGAAATGTTGTGAAGCTCTCTCATCAGTTCTCAAATGCCAGTCATCTCGTCTGAGAGAGCTGGACCTGAGTAACAACAACCTGCAGGATTTAGGAGTGAAGCTGCTGTCTGTCGGACTGGAGAGTCCACACTGTAAAGTGGAAACTCTGAGGTCACATATAGTTAATATTTTCCTAAGAACTGAGATAATTGAATAAACTTAGTCATCCTGGTTAGCTCAATAGTGTTATAAACTAACAAAGCTCCTATAGCTCCAAAACTCAGATACAGAGAGCTATGTAAAAATGAATAACCAACATAACTCCACAAAGTTTATATGCCTCTGTTTCCATCTTAGTGCACGCTTTACCCATACAAACTGTTGTCCAATTAGTCCCAAATACAGCAGATTTTTCACAGACAGTAAGTGGCTGTCCCTTTTCATTCTGTCAGTTCAGCACATCAGCAAATTTCTGGTAAAACTAGAAAGTTTTATTCCCAATTTTTATTCCCATTGTTTATGTGTTCATGCTGTTGTATCACGCTTCTGTCCTTTATGAAAACAGGGTTATATACACTACCTAATTCATAGTTTGTAATCATGTGACTGGTGCTGGTTTGGTGTTCTTTTAAAACTGTCACAAAGAGTGAAGGGGCTGCTGGTTGGAGTGTTACCATGATTATATACTATGTGTGTATGTATCGGCAGGCTCTCAGGCTGTCTGATCACAGAGGAAGGCTGTGCTTCTCTGGCCACGGCCCTGAGCGTCAACCCCTCCCACCTGACAGAACTGGACCTGACTTACAATTATCCAGGTGACTCAGGAGTAAAGTTGCTGTCTGCCGGGCTGGAGGACCCTCACTGGAGACTGGACATTCTCAGGTTTGGACACAGCCGTGCACACATCATTGTATCTTATCAAACAGGGCATGCTGGTCTAAATTTGTTCACCCATTTCCTCTTAGTGTGGAGCCTGGTGGAATTAAATGGTTGAAACCGGGTGTCAGAAAATGTAAGTATATCTTTAGTTCTATTTATAAACCCCAAATATATATATTAATGTACAAGAATTAATAAGGAAACCCCATCTCCCGGCAGTACGAACTTTCATTCCAAAAGTGCTGTGTTATTTCATAGCGCAGAGTCAAGCTGAGACATTTAAATGTGTGGCAGATGCTTTTATCAGCATGTAGCTCAATTGGTAGGGCAGTCGTCTTTCAACCTGAAAGTTGGCAGGTTTGATTCCTGATCCTCCCATGACTACATGCTGAGGTGTCCTTAGACAAGACCCTGAAAACCCTGACCTTGGCACCTTAAAGGGGCAGCTGTCCAAAATGCAAATATCCCCACTGTGGGATTATAAGGGTTCCTTCTTTCCTTCTTTCTTATCTAATACAGTTAGGGTACAAAAGCACAAGAGCACAGGAGTACAGTGTACAGAGTACAGTGAGCAAGAGGGATTGTAGACCTCAATGAGCATGTTTAGGTAGGATGCACAGTGGAGATAGCTGCTGTGTAAGTGCCAGTGCTTTGAATCCGATGCGGGCAGCAACTGGAAGCCAGAGTAGTGAGCTGAGCAACGGTGTGACACGTGATGTGTTTTGGCTGATTAAAAATGAGACATGCTGCTGCATTTTGGAACATCTGTAGAGACCAATGGGCTTGATTGCACATTGTGAAGGCTAGTCATGCTACTCCACATCCAACTCAAACAAGCTCATCCATGTCTTTATGGACCTTGCTTTGTGCACTGTTGCGCAGTCATGTTGGAACAGGAAAGGAACCATCCCCAAACTGTTTTGACACATTTGGGACTAAGTTGTCCAAAATGTCTTGGTACGCTGAAGCATTAGGAGTTCCTTTGACTGGAATTAGGGGCCCAATCCAACCCATGAACAACAACCCCACACAATAACCTCCCCTCCACCAAACTTTACACTTGGCACAATGCAGCCAGGTGCAATTCTCCTGGTAAATGCCAAACCCATCAGATTGCCAGAGGGAGAAATGTGATTCATCATTCCAGAGAACACGCCTCCACTGCTTTACAGTCCAGTGGTAGTGTGTTTTACACCACTGCTTCAATGCTTCCGTGAAGTTAAGCTATTCCAAAAGCCACATGAATTTTGGAGCTACTGACTCAGCAGAAAGCCAGTCTCTTCTGCGTACTGTGTGCCTCATCATGCGCTGACATGGCTCTGTGAGTTAACATGGCCTACCACTTTGTGGCAGAGTTTCTGTTGTTCCCAATTGCTTCCAGTTGGAGTATTTAGTAGCAAGGAAATTTCATGAGTAAACTTACTGCACAGTACCACACTTGAATTCACTGAGCTCTTGAGAGCGACCCATTCTTTCACAAAATATATTTAAAAACTCTCAAAAGCTAATTATCATGGCTTTATTGTATTTTGTTGTCTATGCTGTCAAGCAAGCTCCTCTAGAGACAGTGAAGCAGCAAGGCAGGGGAATAGTTCCATTAGATGCAGTAGTTGAGGAGCTGTTGAATTTCTGAAACATCATGATGGGATTACACAAGACAGCCCTCAAATAGAGTAGCCATTTTTAAAAAATTGTATGAATGTGAAGTGCACAATCATTTCACTACTTCTGTTATATGGTGATAAGGTCAAACTTAATCAGTAAATATTGCAGTTTCTAAGAACTAAAGCAGATGAATATTAATCACAGCAAGTGAGTAACTGCAGCTGCTCTTTATCTCATTCTCTCCACCAGATTTCTGTGAACTTACATTTGACACAAACACAGTGAACAGAAAACTGAAACTGTCTGACAACAACAGGAAAGTGACGTATGTGAAAGAGGTTCAGTCATATCCTGATCATCCAGACAGATTTGACCATTGGATTCAGCTGCTGTGTAGTAATGGTCTGACTGGTCGTCACTACTGGGAGGTTGAGACAGAAGGAAGGGTTGATATATCAGCAACCTACAAAGGAATCAGCAGGAAAGGAAATAAATCTGACTGCTGGCTTGGAAGGAATGATCAGTCCTGGAATCTGAGCTGCTTTAACGACGGTTACTCAGTCTGCCACAATAATCAGTCGACATTCATCCGTCTCTCCTCCTCCTCCATCTCTAACAGAGTAGCAGTGTATGTGGACTGTCCCGCTGGCACTCTGTCCTTCTACAGAGTCTCCTCTGACAAACTGATCCACCTCCACACCTTCAACACCACATTCACTGAACCTCTTTATGCTGGGTTTGGGTTTCTCCCTGATACCTCATTGTGTCTGTGTGAGCTGGAAGAGGGAGTCTAGGTGAACACACTCATGCTCAGATCTCTAGATCGAAGCAAAAGAAAATAGCCACTAGTATAGTATATAGTCTAAGCAAGGATTTATAGACAATAAAAATAGCACCATGATATTGGATAAAACTAACAATCTACATCTACATAATTTTCATTTTAACTGGTTAATGTAATGATGAATTTGTCAATTGAAACAATTAATTGTTTTTGATTAGCTGATTAACCCTTGGGTTAAATTACCGAGATATGATAAACACAACTTATATCAGATATACTAGGGCATTTATCGAATATTTTAATTCACTGTCCCTGAACACACCACAATACAATAATGAGATTTGCTAATGCTAATGGTAACACACCTTGCGTTGATTGTAAATCAGAAATATCCTTGCTTTCACTTACCTTCACAATAACTACTTTAAGGCGCTGATACCAACCAACAATCAGTCAATCTGAGGTTGGAGAGCCCGAGGATGTTTTGTTGTGAGATGCTTGTGCATAAAAGTTGCTGCTGTGGTGGTTACATTAAGCCATTTCAGTTTTAGAAAGCACAGAGCATCGTTTTATTCTCTGTTTAAAAAATTATTGTTTAGACTTTTAAGCCTGGGAATGGAAGCAACACTAATTTGGAATGACTGTAAACATTATGATTAAACTCTGTGGCATAATCGATTACATTGATGAGTCACCTCAGCCCTAGATAAAACGTTGATATATTTCCAGTATTAATATGCAAAAGAAATAAACATGAATATTTTTTAACCTAAAACCAGTAATATAAATGGCCATCTTCATATTTACTATTTTTGCTAACCTTGTCATTTGTTATTCGTATACCGTAATTGTCAACAAAAAATTATTTTTTTGTAAGTACACTTGTAGATTTTTGGTGAATGCAGTTGATGTACAAGCTCCATCCTCCTCTCTTTTCTGTGCAGGTGTGTGTTTAAGTCTACACATGCAAAATTAGTTATTTTGAAGGGGTTTTCAAGTTTTAGTGCAGTAGGGCTAAACATAACATTTGCTTAGCAGTCATACATTATTTCCATGAAAGCATCCTGTGCCCTCTTGTTGTAACTCTATGCCTAGGGGGCGCAACCCCCAGTTTATGATCCACTATCTTAAAGTAAAATGTTACAGGGTAACATACCAAATACCAAATACCATACCAAGTAATGCTTTGAAAATCTGTGTAGTGAAGCAAGAGTGGCTTTGGCAAACCCTGCTGGTCACTGTGGTTGAACTTCAAGTGTTAATTATTTATTTTGAGTTTACTGAAATGTATTGTTTGTTTCTATTTACATACATGTATTTAATGTATCGCAGATATGAATGTATGACTGTAAAGTCAGTGAAAACATTCTTTTGTGCAACTTTTATTGTCAAATGTTTGTTTTTGATCTCTGTGTTGTGCTGTGATCTGTGTTGCTTTGCCCTTCCTGTGCACTCGTTGTCGAGATCTTTAACTGGCCCAACAGAGGTCAGCGTTAGATATTATATCAGATGACTGTTTGGCCTAAGTGTGCAAAAATAAAGCTTTGATAGAAAACAGTGACTCTTATTTATTCTTTTTGCTGTAAACATTACATAGTCTTTTTAACATACTGTTTATTGTACACTAAGTGGCCATACACCTGGAAATCTGTATGATACCAACTTCATGTCTGGCTCTGATGCAAGACTTTCACCTCAGAGCCTGCACATATAAATATTTGCTCTGACTTGAGTCACACAGAATGTGGATCAATAAAGATTAAAAGTGTGTTTAACATTAAATCACATCTTTGTCATTCCAGATGTGTTTTTTTCTTCTTTTACCCATTTAGTAGGTGTTTGGTTGACTTTAAACTTACATACAGAAAAAAGTGACCGAAACCAGCATGACATGAGCAGCGTCTCAAATGCAGCTTCTGATCATGTACACAGATGACGAATTTCTACACAGCTTAAGAACAAAAGTTCATTCGGTCATTGCAGATGTCACAGAGATGGTTGACAGGATTTTTAATCAGCGTTTCTGTGAGGCTGTAAAATAAAGATTTTGTTTTCTTTCTGAATTCTTGATGATTACAGTGGATCTGATTTTCATTCTTCAATTAACTTTTAGTCTTATTTATTTTTTTTTTATTTTTTTTACTATTAACTATTATTATGGTGTTTATTATTTAATAAAATTTAATTTAAAGTTGGATTAATGTTTTTTGTCACACTATGGTTTTGTATCCCTTTGTGATACTGGTTGGGTCATATTTGTGCAGGAGACATTGTCACTTCCAGCAAATATATTTAACAATGTGTTATTAGATACAAAACTTGAAAGAAACTAATAATAAAAAGAAGGGAATATAATAATATGAGCATATTTAGTTGTACCATATCCTACTGTATTGCACAGGCATCTGTCCTTAAGCTCCAATAAAATGTTTGCAGTATTTTCTGAAACTTAAATTAAGCTAAATATGACATGTCAACATACTTGACACAGACAGCACTTTGGGGGATGAATGTTTTTTTAACTTAACTCTTTAATAATTGACAATAAACAATAATTAATAATAGCAGTGTGTGGACTTTTAGTTTAACATACTTCTAACTAAACCATCTATTTTTCCAATGTGCCCCCCTTCTCTCACTCTGACCCCCCAGTGAAAACTGTCTGGACACACCCCTGTCTGAATCAATGTCTCTAAAACCGTTTGAACACAAACACTTCTATAATGGAAGATTTGTTGCAGGACAGTTGGATTAGAGTCTTAAGGTTTTGTCTAGTTGTACCTAAATAAGTGGTAACTGATCACATACGTGCACTCTCTACAGTCCATATCCCACATTTGTAGTCCTGAAGGCAGCTTGTTGAGTCAAAGTAAACATGTTCACATTAAACATGTTTGACTCATCATCCTGACTGACTCAAACTTTGACCCTTCAGTCAATAATAGAGAGAGGGGCCAAGGCACAGGCACAGACTAAAGAGGGATTCTGCTGGATCTGGTTCTGAGGGACTGCTTGGAGGCCTGGATCATGGTGGAACCGACGTATAAACCAGCTTCTGTTCTGCTGCTGTTTCTGCTGCACAGCTGCCTGGCGGACCATGGTACCTCAGTCCTACTTCTCTGCTTCCTGTTACCGTTTAACAAAAGTTATTGTAAAAGATGAAGTAATAGTGGTAGTAGTACTCATAATAATGTAAATTGTTGTTGTACATCGTAGTGGTATAATTACACTGTAGTAATAACTTATAACCTATATTAAGATTATTGATTTTGCCGTGGCTGCAATAAAAAAAGGAAAGGATTGTGTTTTTTTTATACAGTACCTAAATGTTACTGTGTTATCTACTCCACATTTAAAGCTACAGAAAGAAATGTACAATCACTACTAGAGCTTTGACTTAAATACCAAACCTGACGTGGCGTAGATGCAGTGGAGTAAAGTACATGTACTCAGGAACTCTACCCAAGTTTCTACAGTATTTGTTAAATGCTACTTTTTACTTATGCTCTTTGTACTACACCACATGTTTCCGTTATAGGGTTGATACTTTTGACATTACAATTTTGGAAAATAAATACTGTTGAAATATTTAATAAGAACTGATTTTCATTCTGTCTGCAGTTTTCCTCAACGGCCGACTCGCCTCGCAGGTTTTGGTCCGGAACCGACGGGCTAATCAGATGTTTGAGGAGTTGAAACCAGGTAACATGTTTAATCTGCTTAAATGCCTAAATAACTGAGCTACAGCCTTTTTTTTGTTTTGTACTACATATTACTGCGTAACAGCATTGACTTCTAACACTGGTGGCCTCTAACCCCTTAAAATTAAGCAATGCCTTTTTGGAACCAGTGATCAAATGTGTACTCAGAAATCTGTACTAAAGTGTTTCAGCAAGTGATTGAGTAATTTTTAAATAGATACTATTATTTTAAACCTGACCTTAACTTCTCTCTTTTCTATCATCTTAATTTTGCCACATTGAAGCAGAATTATTATGTGTGATATATTAATTGTTATTGTGTAACTTGTGTTTTATCATGATCCAACCATGATTACAGGGTAGTAATATTTTTTATTTCACATTAGGTAACCTGGAGAGAGAGTGTATCGAGGAAATCTGTGACCATGAAGAAGCCAGAGAGGTGTTCGAGCAGAGAGATAAAACAGTACGGCTCCATTTCTTTCCATTCTAATTCCCTCTGTTGTTGCATAAGCATAAAGAAAGAAATAACCGCACAAGAGTCTGTTTAAAACATACACACTGTGTCTTCCACAGGAAAAATTCTGGGTAAAATACCTGGGTAAGTAGTGTTGTTAAACCGCAAAGACAGTATGTTTCAACCATCTGCTTTAATGAGAGTTTGTCGAAAACCCTGATAATTCACAGTTGCTAATTTAGCTAATGAATGGATGGAAACTGCTAATGAGTCTTTTGGGATTAGACCTGAACTAATTTCTGCATCATTGGTTTAGGATTTTTTAGTTTTGTTTAACTTCATGTTATTTATGAGTGGATTCTTTGGCAACATCAGTAATGATCTGGTTCGTGTGGTGGTGATAAATGTAGTGAAGCAGTTTCATTTCTGATGTTATTTGTGCAGTGGAGTTTAATCAGCTGTGTACCACAATCCAAACACGAACAAAGTCCAGAATGGAACAACCTTGAGTACACAAACATCTAACTAACCTTCTCTCTGTTCTGCAGACTGTAAAGCTAATCTGATGCCAAGAGCACAAAAGGACATTGAAAAGATCAGAATGTGTATTTCAGGTGAATAAAAAGAAATCAAAGCTCTGATAAAGTGGAAATGAATAAAAATCCACTGACGGAGTGTGTGTGTTTTCAGGTCAGTGTATTTCTGGTAAAGGAGCGAACTATGAAGGAGATGTCAACATCACAAAATCAGGAAGACAGTGTCAACACTGGAGACACAGCTTCCCACATCCCATAATGAGGTGACCGACTAACTAGACCATTGATTGTGTAAATGACTAATGAGAAATTCATCAACATAACTAAATAATTGGCCTGATTAGGGTAATAAATGCATTTCAGCACAGTGGCAAATTATAAAAAGTCCAGTTAATTCTAAAATATAAAGACTTAACCCATTAATGGATATGAACAAATAAACAACCAAATAACATTCAGTGAACTGAAGATGTGACATAATGATAAACTGATAAAAGATAGTAATAATGAAGATGAAGAAACACATACTGACTCGCAAAGAAGAGGAACCAAAGGACCAGAAACATGTTTACTAGTTAATTAACACGATGGATACACAGACAACAGAGCTAAACAATAGCAGCTGCAGTAAAAAACTACTCAAGCATCTAATATGCAAAATAATAAACTGACTGTCTCTTTGTTTACCTCTCCGCCTGTTTACCTGTGCCTTTGTTTACCTGTCTGTAGAGAGTATAATGTCTCGGCGCCAAACAGCATCCTGAAGGAGAACTTCTGTCGAAACCCCGACAACCGTCCAGACGGTCCCTGGTGTTACACCCAAGATCCAACTGTCCAGAAAGAGACCTGTAGGGTACCGAAATGTGGTACGTATCTGCTAGTACTACTAATTACTACAACAAGTACTATTGAACTTGAGTACTATTACTCACATGTGCATATTCATCATACAACTGCTAACACTGTCTGCAATCCACTGTAATGTTTTGTGAAACTAATCCAGAATGTGTTGATCTTGTGTAGAGGACCTGCAGGATATAACACTAGTAGTACTACTCATATTAATGG
>OMLM01010707.1:0-11831 GCA_900302695.1 Helostoma temminkii
CTGGTCGCTGTTACTGGGAGGTCGAGTGGAGAGGAAGAGTTTATATATCAGTGAGTTACAGAGGAATCAGAAGGAAAGGAGACAGTTATGACTGCTGGTTTGGATGGAATGATCAGTCCCGGAGTCTGAGCTGCTCTGATGGTGGTTACTGGGTCTGGCACAATAACAGACCAACATTCATCTCCTCCTCCTCTGTCTCTCACAGAGTAGCAGTGTATGTGGACTGTCCTGCTGGCACTCTGTCCTTCTACAGAGTCTCCTCTGACAAACTGATCCACCTCCACACCTTCAACACCACATTCACTGAACCTCTTTATCCTGGGTTCAGGATCAGGTCTGGTTCAGTGTCTCTGTGTAGTGTGTAGGTGTGAGAGTCTCTTTTATTTTCACACCAGAAACAAACAGGTGAAATCTCCTTTATTCTTCTTTCTATTTTTCTGTTTCATCACATTTGTCTGTTTTCTGTCTAAAAGCTGCTGATGGTGGAGCTGCTGCACATTCACACCTTTAAAATGATGATCAACCAAACTAAATGTGAAAATATGAATATTAGTGGTAAATTTCTGTCATAGATTCAGAAATTCATGGTGTAAAAGTGATTTTATTCTGTAGAGTCATCACCTTCTTCTAAGCCTGAACTCTGGGCCAATGCCTCAAATACAAACTGATCAATGTCTGTATTCATCCTCCAATCAACATTCATTCATTCATCTTCTGAACCGCTTAGTCCCCGCAGGGGTCACGGGTGTGCTGAAGCCTAACCCAGCCAGCTTACGGGCGAGAGGCAGGGTACACCCTGGACAGGTCGCCAGTCCATCGCAGGGCCACATATAGACGAACAACCATGCACACTCTCACTCACACTTACGGGCAATTTAGAGTCCCTCCAATCAACATCCGATCAATAACTGATATCACATGAAAACAGACACTAATGACGTGTTTAATCCAGATTACTGTCATTAGTCAGTGTTAAAATGTGCAGATTTTCAGTGATCAGCTGCTGAACGTCAGGCCACCTCAGGATCAATAAAAGCAGCCCAAAATAAAATCAGTGAAAATGTGAATGTAGTTTGGTGGCAGGTGAAATGATCAGTGTGATGAGCTTTGAAGATGTTGGTTTTGGCTCCACTGACTTCAGGAAAGATGAATCAGATTAATTCTGTGTGACTGACCTTCTTCTGTTTTTAGATAAATATCATATTCAAAAATTGCAAATTTAGCTTCTGCTGTTTTTCATCAAACATGTCAACAATCATATCGATTCTGTCTCATCCTGTGGAAACTAGAGACTCAACTTAATAGACACAATGTTTTTCTATGTTGTTTGTGTTTGTTTTCTTTCTTTTATTGCCTTCATGTATGTACATAGAAAAAAAACTCCCTTTAAGGAAAGAAACAACCAGCTGAACCAGGCTCAGGGTGGGCGGCCATCTGCCTCCACCGGTTGGGCTGAGTGGAAAGTGTAAAGAAGAAAGAGCAGTAGAACAGAAACATGATGATGAGAGAGCAGCAGCTTCTTGGTGCCACCAGCTGAGCTGTTCAGAGAAACGATGTCACGGACCTGCTGCCAGACACTGGAACCAGTTTAACATCACGTATCATCAGTGGTTTCCACAGACATAGAGGTGATCAAGCCCAGAATCAGAGCTGCTCATATGAACACTTTTCTCTTCTCCTCAGTTTTATAGAGGATCTATAAAACCTGCACAGGTAGAGTGAGAGGAACAGACAGGTGAGTCAGTGCAGACGTGTCTGCTCTCTGTGAAACTCTGGAGGCTTTTAATGTGAAAATCTGAGGTGCACTTCCTGCTTCTACTCAGGCTTTTATTTTATTTTATGTGACCTGTGTCGTCGTCTTCTTCTTCTGTGTCCTGTTTCCTGTGTTCTCTTTCTTCTTCTCTTGGTCCTCCCGCACTGACACCTAACATGATGAAAACACCTAAATTAAATGTCCACATGGTTAAAATGGCCTAAATTAAAGTGCACAGCTCTCCACCAGTCAGTGTCTGTTACTTGCTGTCAATCACCTCTGACCTCATAGCGACATGTTGCTGTGTAGCCTTTTTATTATCATGGACAAGAGTTATTTTGTGTGTAGCTGGACGGTGACTCTGAGCTACCGACTGCAGCCTCCATTCATCCATCAGCCCCAGAGCACATTTACACACAGTGACACAATGATAAAGTCTGTACCTATTATACCCGTGAGCTGGTGAGGCTCTGCTCATTGGAAGTGAACTAGATGTGTCAGGGTCTAACATGGCTTCTGTAGTCAGTTATAGTCGACCAGACAGAAATAACTGCAGACATTATGTTGATAAATGATCCTGTTATCATGAGGAAACTGATGTTTGATTTCGAGATAACGAGAAACTTAAATTTAGATAAAATTCCATCCATGGTTCCTGCTTCAGTAAAACCTGTGATGAAGAACTGAACATGTTGTGCAGGACCACATACAATCAGTTTTCATAAGGCCACTAAAGTTTTCACAACAAAAAGGAGAATATAACATTTCTACAACTACATCTGTAAGATCAGTGTTTGGCACAAAGAAGATGTAGATGTTAAGGTGTTCATGGTCAGCTGTATCTTCAGGTTCATTAGAAGGAAAACCAGAGTTTCACAACAGCACCTTATTAAAAAATATCATTTATGTCCATGAGCAGTGAGTCAAGTATCCAAATGTGAATTTCTACATGTACAGCTACAATAGTTATTTACATCTACTAACAATGTCTATATTATAGTTTGGATCAGTCTGATGTTTTCAAAATCATGGTAATTTCTGTGTGTGTCCAGTAGTCCTGTGTGCCCTGTTAGAAGTGAACTGCTGTAAACTTGCTTATTTGCCCCATTTACCCTCTCAGCTGTTTAATCACCTCTGAAATCTGGACAAACCAAACCTCATAACTGAAAGTTATCAACTGACAGTTTGTGTGGTCAGATCTTAATTAATGGTTTATAAAGATCAATTATAATATGTAATGTAATGGAGGACTAAATGGGACAAATCAATTCAAACTTCATGGTTGTTTGTTAAAATCAAATATAATTTGCATGTTTTTCACATGATTAGTGAACCTGTGGTGATGTCATGCTGTCACTTATAGAAATAAGATTCATTAAACTACCAAAAGATGCTAGTTCATTTAGCATTAATGACATTAGGCACATGAACTAGAAATAAACTAGTTTAATTATTATAAATTAGAATTCATTCGACTGGACTAGTGAAATACAAACATTCAACTAAACACAAATAAACTACACTCACATTAAAATCATGTTGTGCCCACAGATGTATGTTGTGTTCATCTAACACATTCAAAGCAGATTAAGTTAACTTGATTTGATGTGAAACAGCTGCTACGATTAAACCACAGTTATTCAGCAGAACATGTTTTCAGTGGACGTGCAGCATCGTCATTTCATTCACAGTAGAACATAGAAAACATCTCCAGGGTTTAAACTGAAATGTATCTTTACTGGTGGATCCTCGGGGTGTTTCCTCCAGTTTCACCCTCAGACCAGAGCAGACAAACTGTTAACATTAAGTTAATCACCTCTTAATATAACAACAATAACAACAAACAGAAGAATTCAGCAGAAACAAGCCAGTGGATTATAATCTGAGGAATATTAGGATTTAAAATAACTGTGACTTAACATTTCTATCTTATGGAAAATAGTTTATAAGTGAATATAATACTTCCTACTTTACTTAATAATTATATGTTTACTTTACACACATGGTTTTATTCACTGCTGTAATTAAAATATAAATCATACCAGCAGTAGAAGTACAATAACTGATTGTTAGTGTTAATCTACTAATAATCTCTTTATTTAGTTACTGTGCGTTTGTCTTTTAACCATCACGGTGATGCAGACACCTGGAACCAGCAGGACGGCGATGATGGTGATGATGATGATGATGATGATGTCCCAACTGTCTTATCCACTAGTGCACAGTATAAAGTGCTTTTACTGCTTTAATATGTTGAACTTGTGTTTAAGATGTGTAATGGGAATTTAGGCTCTTTGTATCTCCTGATATCTAACTTCCTTAGAACACAACCTTCTGTTTTCTCACCAAAGTCTGAAACAATTTTTGTCTTTTGATCATGCTGTCTGAGCCTCTCAGGAACTACCACCTGGGTGTGAAATCCTGCGGGAAACTCCTGCAAATCCACATCCCAGGAAAATCAGTGACACCTACAGCAGACAAAAGGCGGGGCACCTACCTGGGGGGGTGTTCACTTTAAAAGACCAATCAGAGAAACTGTTTCTTACGAAGCTGTAAACGTTTTATTATCGTGACATCAGAGCAGCAGAACAAACCAAAAAGCAGAAGATACATTCATCAGAAACACATGTACTACTCTCTGATAGGACGCATTTATAAAGTCAGTTATTAGTCTTTAATATCAACTGGCTCTGGGTCCAGGTGTCTCTCAGCTGTGGTTGAACGGTCCATCGCCAACATCCAACGACTTAAAGAAATAAACTACAAAGTTCTGGAGGTTTTACAGAAACACTGTTCTTATGAAAGGTTATAAAACATTTATTCTGTAAAACATCACAATTAATCACATCCTTTATAAACAGGACCTTATCAGAAAGTGGTACTGAAGCACGTTTCACCTGTAGGTCACTTGGTGTGCGAAGGTTCTGTGTTCTACTTTCTGTACAGGTGCTACATCAAACCATGCAGAGCAAGTGATTGGCTGCGGGCAGTCAGGTGATCCAGCAGCCCAGAGGAGTGCAGGAACGTTCAAACTCAAAATGGAATAAAATAAAGTGAAAATAGTAAACAGGAAGTGGGTGTGCTTGTGGGAGGGGTCACATCTCAGTCTCAGCCAATAAGCTCTCACCTAGACCTGACGTCAGCAAGACCACCTGGGGGCCGGAGCCTGTAGGGTTAAAGAACGACAAGTTTAGGTCTTCACATCAGGCCAGAACCAACTCCAGCTGATCACTCACAGTTTTCATTTATTTACTTCAGAGTTAAAGAATAATCAGAACCAACATGTAATATTTAACCATGTGGACATGTGAGGCGAGTCTGCCACCAGCGAACAGGCAGTGTGAAGCTGTATGCTGATGACTCTGAAGTATTCCCATCCAACAGGTTGGACCTGAACTGGTTTCAATACATATGTCCACTGGTACCACTGTCGTGACTGTACAGTAAATATAAAAATACTATGCAGCCAGAAGTTTAGCTGTTAGCTAAAGAGTTAGCGTAGCTCGGTCCAAAGGTTCTGGTGTCTCTGCTGGTTCGCAAGAATGAAGAAGCTCAGAAACATTTCAAAATGTACATGAAGGAATCACTGGAACTGGGATTTCCAACCAGCCACTGGCTGAAGGTTCACATTTAGAGGTGGAACAGTTCTAAGATGGATCAGGGATCTGGATCAAGAACCACCAGAACTTCAGACCACCACAGCTGAGTGGGAATACCAACAGAACCAGAGTTTTTAAAGTAGCATATTATTCTACTAAGAAGAATATTGTTCAGTAACTCAGATAAAACCAGCTGAACCAGGCCGCTACTCTACAGAACCACAGAGGACACCTAACACCACAGCACCAGAGTCATACCAGCATCAGGTGGGACAGAACCAGATAAACTGTATGGCATCTGGTACCAGCAGAACCACTATATTAAACTGTACCAGTACGATCACCACCAGCAAAACAATTCTGGTAAACTCTGGTGCAACCAGTAGAACCAGTCTGTCATTCTGCACCAGTACCAGCAATAATAAACTGGGTGCATAGACTAGAACAGTAAACTGGACCAGTAAAGCCAGTATGGAAAACAGCACTAGCACAGGTATAGTGAGCTGGACTATGGTAACATGGACCAGTAAAACCAGTACTGGCTCTGGTACTACAGAGACCAGAACTGGAAAAGTTGTGAACCTGTTTCTGTCAGGACCAGTGTGGAAAGTGGGACAGTCCAGAGGTGAGGAGGGGGGACAGGTGAGGTGTTCAGGTGAGGTGTGGAAGAAGACAGTGTAGTCTGCAGGGGGACAGTCTGCAGGGGGACAGTCTGCAGGGGGACAGTCTGCAGGGGGACAGTCTGTGGGGACGGTCTGAAAGGGGACAGCTTTGATGGACTGTGGGGGGGAGACAGTCCAGAGGTGAGAACAGGGGGGAGTGTTCAGCCCTTACTGCTGTGGGGGAGCCAGATGGGGGGCTGGTACTTGTCTGTGATTGGCTGGTACTTGTCTCTGATGGGATGGTACTTGTCTCTGATTGGCAGAGGGGCATTGCTGGAGGCGTGTCCTGGTTGCAGGGGCGGGGCCTCTCTGTCGTCATCGTCCTCCCCTTCAGACAGCAGGTCGCAGATCTGCTGCTGGAGCTCAGGACTGATGTCGTTCTCCACCAGAACCAGAACCCGCAGACTGGTTGGGTAGTTCTCCACCATGTCCAGAAACACCTGGACACAGAGACCAGAGTGAGTTAAATCACAGTAAAGATAAAATTCAGTTTTTTGGATCCAGCTGAAAATCCAGAACCATGTTTGATGTTCAGTGCTGACAGACTGAGACCACCTGGAACCACCAGCCTGACACAGACAGACCTGTGCTGATTGGTTGGTCAGTCCGGTCCCCTCCAGATCCAGCACCTCCAGGGTCCTGCTGGATGCCACGGCAACCGCCAACATCCCAGCGATCTGGTCGCCTTGTCAGAGAATCAGAACGTTAAACGGGAACAAGCACAAACAGAACCATCTGAACCAGAACATTAACTCTCAGAATCAAACATAAATGACCAGAACCGTCAAAACCAGAAGTATTAATAAAATAACTACGATACCCAACAGAACTGTCTGAAACAACCAAAGCATCCAGCGCCATCTGAACCAGAACCGTAGCCAAAACTATCAGCACATTAAATAACAGAGCCATCTGAACCAGAACTACTTGACCCAAAGCATCAACATGATGAAAACTATCTAAGCCACAACATTAAGAACCAGAACAACCACAGCCAGAACTATCAGAACCATTTACAGTCATTATGTTTCTTTCTGGGTTTTTTTGTGGCTGTTGTAATTGTCACACAGAACCTCTGGTCCAGAGCCGCTTGAGTCCGTTCAGTTCCTTCCACAGTACAGTTACATCTACAAACCACAGAAAGACACACACACGCACACACACACACACACACACACACACACACACACACACGCACGCACACGCACACCCACACACACACACCCACACACACACACACACACACACACACACACACACGCACACACACACACACACACACAGGTTACCCAGCGGGTTGTAGTCCAGGTTGAGCACCCTCAGCTGGGAGCTGTGAGCAACCGCGATGGCGAGCCGAGCCCAGCCTTTGGTGCTGATTCCTGGGTTAGCGCTCAGCGTCAGCTCCCTCAGACCTGCACACAAAGAAAACACAACACACACTGAGCCTCAGCCAAAGCTGGAGTTCAGGTTCTAAAGTGTCCTGATCCGAAGCAGCACGCACTGATCCGGCTGTGACCTTTAAAGACTGTCAGAACCTGGTCCCAGTAAAAATGTAGACGCTGATTCTGCTCCCAGGAGAACTGCTGGTGGAACCAGGAGAAACCAGGAGAAACCAGGTGAGCCGTCTCAGGTATCCAGACGGTAACGGGAGCAGGTAGCGTGTTGCTTCTCTACTTGAAGCTGATACCTGGAAGTCAAATCTCTTTTTCAGGTGTGTGTTACCTGACTTTGCTCCATCAGGTGGCAGCATCCCACAGATCAGACCCAGAGCCTCATCTCCCAACATGCAGTCTCCCAGATCCAGACAGACCAGCGTCGGGTGGGTCGACAGGGCCGAGTTCAGGGTCACCAGGCCGGCATCCAGCAGCGGGTTGCCATGGAGACTGGAGGAGACAGGGACAGTCACAGTTTGGCGCAGGTGACCTTAACCTGTGAGACACTTCAGGTCGACTAGCAGCACGAAATCAAAACCCTGCTGTCTGCTGGTCTACTCACAACAGGGTCTGCAGGGATCGGTTGGTCTTCAGGGCGTCGGCCAGGTGTCGCGTCCGACTGATGCTGGAGACGACTCCCAGGTTCAGGTTGAGCTGAGCAAGTGAGCGCGAGTCCGCGACGCTGCGGCAGACGCGACCGAAGTCCCGGTCAGAGAGCTGGCAGCCGCGGACAGACAGCAGCCGGACGCTGTCCTCCTTCAGACTCTCGCAGATGTCCTGAACCTCGGCCGCTGACAGCAGCTCCCCCGTGATCTGAATGGAGGCTGGCAGCATTCTGGACACAACTGGGAACACTGGGAGCACTGGAACACCTGGAGGGACAGGATAGGAAGAAGCAGTCACTGACTAAGCTCTGCTGGACTGAACTGAGCTGAGCTGAGCGAGACCAGAGAAACCAGAAGGTCTGAGTCCTGCTGGACTGCTGAGGAGCCACAGGCTGGTCTCAGAGCAGTTTGTTAGACCTGCGGACTGAAGGTTCTGTCCAGCTGCTCTCAGCAGAACCTGTGACGCTGAGGTCAAACGGTTTCTTACTGATGTGGAGCAGAGTTTGTGTCCATGGATCGGTCCCGGTCCAGGATCCAGGCTGGTGGTTTTGTGTGTTAAACTGAGCTCAGGTACTTTCTAACTAAATGTGGACCATCAGTTCTGGATCTGGTCCAGAGGCACCAGAACCTGGTGGCCCAGGACATGTGCCCTGTGGTCACGGCTCTGGTACCGAGCGAACCCGAATCAACCGAACTCAGACGAGAGTTTGAAACATGGCAGACACCAGACAGTTTCCTACAACTCCCATGAGCCTCAGCGGCACCAACATGCTGAGGCTCAGATACTGATCAGGTATTGATCAGGAATTGATCAGCTTCATCACAGATAATTAAATGATCAATGTGTCCGTGAAAAACACTTTAGAGCTGATCAATAATTAATCAATCAGAGATATTGATCATCAGCTGATCAGGTAAATAATCAACAATGAACTCCTGATAACGCAGATCAATTAACCTGATAAATGATCGATCAGCTCACGCGGGGAGGATCGAGACTCTCACGCGCTGATGTCATCATTCGCTGATCCGGTTCCTCTGATCCAGGCCGCGCCGGTTCTGATCGGCGGACATCAGCAGTGATCGATCCGGGACCTGGTATCAGTCGATCGGGATTGATGAGCCGCAGGGGGCCGTGGCGGGGTCGGTGTGGACCAGGCCGGCAGCGGGTCCGTGGGTCGGTCGGTGAGTCCCGGTGTTTCTGCAGGTGTCCGTTACTACGAGACGCAGAGAGAGGAGAGAGAGGGAGGGCTCACTCTGAGCGCTTTACTGGACCCAAACACCGAACGGTGACGTCATCAGTGGGTTGGTTGTAATTATAAAATATAATAATGTGTTTATAGTGATTATACCCTCAATAATGTTATATGGTGAAATATGTACATTATTATTTTATTCAGTTCATTTATTCACAGGTTTGAGATTTTTTAACAAAATATTTTATTATTTGTTTATTTTAAATACGATTTTTAATTAGATCTGTAATAAATATGATATTAGGAGAATCCATTACAATACACATTCATATTTATTATATATACATATTTAGACTAGAGTATGTGTACATTTAATCAGTAGTTAATTATTTTCTAAATAAAAATTATTTACTAAGAGCTGTTCCTTCAAAATGATTTTATTAGTTTCATTTCTATTTTCATTTAGTTTTTCTGTTTTCATGTGTCTGTGTCACATTTTCTTTTCCTTGTTCGTACAATAAGTTAAAACATTAGTGCTGTTTAAATTCTGCTCAGAGTGAAGTATCCTCCACAATAGGCGATCTTTACCGCTGTTACGTCACTAAGCCTTGTCCTGTGACGTCACGTGTATAAAAGATTAAAGATTCAAGATAAAAAAATACGGTTTTATGTTTTAATACTCACTCACCTGTTTCTAGCGTCTATTTTGATCATTGATTAATGATCAGAAGATTCTGATCGATCAACAAACCCGAAACAACTTCCGCCCCGGGTTTTCAAAATAAAAGTCGTGCCTGTATTGATGACTGAAAACAGCAGCACAGATATTTATGATTATTATCAATATTTTAGAACTGATTTCATGGATGTGATGAAAAGTTAATTTTTATAAAATGCAATGACATGTATTTGTTTTCATTCATGAATTATTTATGTTTATATGTTTACTGTCATATTATAGTTTTATAATTCTGTGATATAAATGTCTATATTTCTGATTTATGAAGTTTAGATGTTTGTGCTGTGGCATCAAACTTATTATTTATAAACGGATCATTTCAGTAACCATGAATCCAGTTGGAAGTACAGTAGTAGTAGTAAAAGTATTAATTGCACAGTGTATAAATACTGTTACACATGAATGTCCTGCATTCTTAATGTTACATAAGTATTATCAGGAAAAAGTACTTCAAGTACCAAAAGTATCATTTTATAATAATAAATGTGATTTTACTGTATTTGTATTATTGATGCATAGATCAGTTTATTAAAGGTGGATTATAACAGATAATAGTAAATTATTATTATTGATCTGAGTAAGTAACTGTAACTGTAGTGGAGTAAAAGTATGAGGAAACAAAAATACTTAAGTACAAGTACTTCAACAGTGAAGCGTTACTCATTTACTAAATCTGAGTGAGTTTTTATTGTAAATTAAATGTTAAATTGTATTTTTCTATTGAATGTTTATTTTTGTAACTGTTTTGTTAATAAAGTTTTTTAATCTGGTTTGCGTCTGACGTCACTTTTGGTTTAGCGTCATGACGTGGTCAGACACGTCTGATCAGCTGCTGCAGCGGCTAACTGCTAACTGCTAACACCTGAAGCTCCGAGCACACAGACAGGCGGACGGACGGACGGACAGACAGGTGAGGCGAACTCATGACCTGCGGAGGTTTTCTGGATCTTTAAGGAATCAAAGAGCAGGAAGAGAAAGTTTAACAATCACTTAAACAAACACTTAGCAGCCGTTAGCTTCATGTTAGCTTCAGTGGCCGCTAGCAGCTCCAGGTGTTCTCCATCATCATTTACCTGCCCGATAGTCCGGTTCATCACATCGGAGGCAGAACCGTCCGGTTTCTGTTCGGTTTAAACAGCCTGGCAAACAAAAGCTAACAGAGATAGCCCTGTTAGCTGTTAGCATCAGGTCAGTTCCTCAAATGAACGAACTGGTTTTACTGGAAACATGATTGTTCCCAGGAAACGGGTCAGTGAAGAACATTAATGTAAGAACCTGAGTCCAGCTACTGGTTCTGGACGAGCTGGGAATCAGGTCAGACCTGGATTTGACTGGAAACAAAGATCAGATGTAGAGAAGTGGGTTTCTGAGCAGCGTCTGTCCTTCATCATCATCATCATCATCATCTTCTTTTTATTTACTTTTACTCTGACAGGTGAGGTAAAGTTAACTTCCTGTTTCTACTTCACTGACCAGTGTAAACACCTGGACTGTTACTGGGTCACAGGTGTGACACCTGCAGAAGGTGCTTTATTAAACAATCCAGTGAAGTGAACGCGTTTGTTGGAACTATTTTCAGCAGCGGATGAATCCATGTGCTGTGTGTCTCACCGTGTGTTGTCCCCCTCTCTCCCCCCCTCTCCCCCTCAGCTGCTGCGTGTCTGTGGATGGAAGTGTGCAGCTCTGCGATGGGACCAGAGAGAGTCTTACCGAGCTCTGAGGACGAGCTGGGGGAGGACGAGCGTCCGGTGGCGGTGTGGAGCGGGGGTGAGGGAGCAGGGGAGGAGGGGGGAGAGCTGGAGCTGGAAGGGGAGGAGGAAGGGGAGGAGGAAGAGGAGGTGAAC
>OMLM01010709.1:2492-18670 GCA_900302695.1 Helostoma temminkii
GAGCTCCACTTCCTTCATGTCGATCTCCGCGTCCTTACTCATGGTTTAATCTGGTTTCTTTACAGACGAGGTACAGATGGACGGACAACAGAGGAGGAGACAAAGAAGTAATGGTTTGTCAGATTGATTAGTCGCTCCCTCAAGAGTGTGTGAACAATTGTGCTTAGCAAAGCAGCAAATAGTACGTAACCAGACAGATCACAAATAATAATAATAAAAATAAGTAGTAAAAATGAGTTAATTCCCAACTAGAGCAGAAAGTGAGTGGTACTAGCTAGTGAGGATTCAGCTAAATAGCATCTGCCAACTCAGCTTATCGACCACAATTAAACTGAAAAACTTATTTCTACTTACGCTAAACCTCGTATTTCTATCATTTGTTGCTTAAACCAGAAACTCGCTTGAACAGACGACACTTCACACGGTTTATTACCAACCTTATGTCACTACCGGTCTGTCCAGCAGCTGTCTGATGACACAGCTAGCTTAGCTTACATGTACCTGTAACTGTACGCAGCATATGCAAGTGTAACCTTTAACGACCTTTAGTCCGCTTTTTTGTTATTATTACTAGTAATAAAGTGCCAACTAGCTTCCTTAAAGCTATACAGTTGATCTAAAATGAAACTTTACTCTGACAATAGAACAACTCGTGTGTATATGTCACCGGTAAGACACAATTGTCAAGCATTTGACAAGTGTGTGTGTGTTTTTTAATCCTCCAAAAGAGGCTTTTTTTGGTTCTGGTTCGTCGAAAACAAAGAATAAATTGAACTCAGACCACCAGTTTGTCATAATAAAGTAAAAAAACGAAGCTTTTAACTGACTTTTAACGGCTTCAACCGTTTTCAGAGATGATGAAATATTACTCATCTCTACGTCATCCGCGCAACCACGAGGCTTAAAACGCACGTTACTGTGGTTTCCTCTGCCTGTCGTCGACTCTGAGCTAAAGAGAGGTCTATGGAGGGGAAACAAAACGAAACAAGCGGTATAATTACCTGTAAAATGTTTTTATAATCCGTCCAGTGTTGCTCTGTGTTCTGATCTGCGCTAACGTTAATCGTATTATAACCGAGCCGCCGTCTGTACCTATTTGTAGTTGCCGGGTGGCTCCGCCCACCGCCAAGTGACGCAACAACATGTCTTCCTGGTTTGTATCCTCCCCTCTTCCTCCCTCTGTGTTCCCCTCTTCTCAGAAAAGCTGAACAAACAACCACATTATGTGACTCCCTGCAGCCTTTGACCCAGTTTGTAATAATCTGTCGTTTTGGGGGGGAGGGCTAAATGGGCTTAATGTTAATAATATTGAAATAATTGTTTTTTTTTATTGCACAGTTGTGAAATGTTTTTTTATTTTCAGGTTGTGCAAGCTTCTCCTTGAGATAAGATAATTGCTTACATAAGCAGTGTCACAACCTCCTGATAGACCAGTTGATACAGATACAATGTCAGTGATAACCTTAATTTTTTGATTAGTCTAGATGACCCCTCTGGCTTTCACTAATCCAATTTTCCTGCCAGTTCTCCATTCAGTTTAAACAGACATCATCTGACCTCATTTTTAGTCCCTTCATCATTAATTGATTAAACATTCCTCAGTAATCTACTCAATCTGATATAATCATGCTCACTGTGTGGTGCTAACTAATACAACAAAGTAAACAACTTTATGTGGTAGATTATGAAGTTGCTGTAGTAAACACAACTATGAATGTGTTTAGTTTTTACAAGTTTAATATGCAGATAATATACTGTCCATTATTACTACTGCAATAATATACAGTAAAAATTAAAACAGCATCTGAAAAAAATATTCGGTCTATATGTTAAAAAAAAATAAGGTTTCTGTTGACATTGCTGTTGTTTCATGACAATGTACGAGACAGAATAAAGTTTGACCTAGTTACTGTTAATGATCAACAATTAGGAATTAAACTATAAATTTGTCTGTTTGATGCTTATAGACCCCAAAATGGAACAATCCCCACAGCTAAAATAAATGGCATGCTAATGCAAAATTTCAGGAGTAACATCTAACCTCAAACAAGTAAAGTTAAAGAAAAATAATGTCCCTGAAATAACTTGAAACTGACAAAGCTAGTAAATAAAAATTAACAAGCAAACATAAAACATAAACATTCATAAAAATGCCAAAATGTGTACGGACGAGACACACAAAGCTTCTGGGAGAATGTCCCTTGGACAGATGAGACAAAACTGGAACTTTTTCACAAGTCACATCAGCTCTGTGTTCATAGATGCAAAAATTAAGCATAAAAAGAAAAGAACAGTGTAAAACATGGAGGCGGTTCGGTTAAGTTCTGGGGCTGCTTTGCTTCCATCTGACACAGGGTATTAGATTCACAGGGTGAAGTTTGCTCACAAGGAGAGGGCCAAATTACCTGTCGACTGGTGCAGAGATCTGAGAGTTATAAAAATCGCTTGATAGCAGTGATTGCCTCAAAAGGTTGTGCAACAAAATATAAAGTTAAGGGTATCGTAATATTTGTCCAAGCTAGTTTCATTAGTTTGTTTTTTTTAATTCTTCTGTTGAACCACAATTCAAAAGCAATGTCTGATTTCCATTAGTTAATTTTCAGTAAATTGTTATTTATTATTACTTTTGTCAATTTCCCATTATTTCAATGAGCATTGTGAGTTTTTCTTTCTTTAACAGAAGAGTACAAACACTTTTGTCCCTGTCTGTATTTATAGAGGGTACACTATGCACAGTTAATTTTTAACTCAGTAGGAGAGTGCTATGCCATGTGACGAAAACAAACCAGCTATAATGTTACTATGTGTAGATAACTGTCATATTTCTGTGAGGTCTATCTGTTGTAAAGGATGACAGTGTAATCATTTAATTTAATCTAATCATTCAATTTTACTTCACATGAAATTAAAGTGACAGGGTATTTACATGGTAGCAAATGAAAGGCTTTGGTGCTTACAAGATATATCATATATGTATATTTTAAACACCTATTGCTCCTCGGTTTGGTTTGGTTGACCACAGAAAACCTTTTCAAAGAAAGAAATAAACTATTTTGTGAGTTTTAGAATCAAAGTCCCTCAGTTATAATGTGAACTTGAAAATGCAGGTTTTTTTCTTTAACTTTCACTCAGTCCTGATTCCTTGCCACAAGTAGTAAACAGTAATATTTTTCTTTACATAGACTCTTCTACATGTGGATTTGGGGTAAAATCTTATTTGGTGTGGCATTCATGGGTTGCTGTGTATCTATTGCTATGACGCATTTTATGAGCCCGATGCAGTGCTTCAAATATTTATTTACAAGAGGAAAGTTGTACGTCTGATGACCGATAAGATATTCTCAAGATCAAACCATTTGCACTGACCCATTGTTTGGAAGCTGTAAGCCTTTTGTACAGTGGCGCTCTTATTAAAACGATTTTTAAACAGACACATTCCCACTCATGAACATCCCATCCATAGTTCTCTGTTAGATAAACTCAAACACACACCAGCTGTTCCTGTTTTTATCTCAGCGTGCTGTTCATGGGTGTGTTTGGCAGCATCAGGTTGCAACTGAGGACTCGCAGCATACTGTGCTGTTGGTACAGGAAGGGTCGTGGACAGAGTCGCCACGAGGAAAAATATTAAAGGTGCACACTGTTATTTATGATCCCTTCTGTGTTTTACTGGCTTTTTATGCTTTCAGAGCTTGAAAGAAATAATGGGATCAACACCACTTGAATCAAATGGATGTGGCAGAACAGGGAAGGAGGAAAGGAGAGACGAGTGGCTATCTCAGGAAACAAGAGTAAGCAAAGAGTGGCCAAGAGAGGGGGAGGAGGAAAAATAAACAGGAAAGGGTAAACTGAGAGGAGGGGGCAATGATGTGTAAACATGTTTATGAGATGGTGGTGTAGCAAAATTTGTAGTGTAACATGGGCATGGGTATTAATGGAAACAGCACTGAGCTATTCAGGACTGTTTTCTTCTAAAGTCTTTTTCCACATGTCTGAGTTCTGAACTTGCAGGATCAGCTGACATCCACACTGGCTGCACTGTCAGCCATCAGCAATGGAGACAACAAGTTCACAGTGGACACTAATGAAGTAAATCACCGTGAGACTTGCTCTATTGCAGAGCCTCTGTGTATTGTTTATTCCTTTGGCAGGTGAGAGGGGACATACCAATAAATCCATCTGCATGTAAGCACACACACTAGAAAGCAGGAGAGAGAGGAAAGAGGGGCAAAGTTGATGCATATTTTTTACTGAGGCAGGAAGGAACAGAGAGGGTTTGAGGGACACAGTTTTAGAAAGACAAAACAATTTACAATAAATATCAGGTGCAACCAGTGGCGTGGTGTGAGGGAGCAAAGTGACTTCAAATCTATGTCTTGCGAGGGAGAATGTCACTGAATGTACAGCCAATGTAATGTGGCCAGTACAGCTATTAGAGCGCCAGCAGAAGCAGGACTTGCTGTGACTGACATACAAACACACACCACCCAACACACGAGTTTAAACGCCTTATTATGAGATACCAACTCCCCACACAAATATGCATAACTGCTGGCTGAAAATAAAGTACAGATTCTATAATGAGTAAAGAAGCTGTCATTCAAATATTTGCAAAGGAGATGTTTATGGTACATTTATTGAAAACATTGCAAACTTTGTTGTGTATGCTTTATATACACATATGTCCTTATCATTATACAACATGACCTACAACAACCCAGATCTGCACAGCTATGAACAATCTTCTGTGTGGAAACAACATCAATAAAACAATGACTTAAGATGAGTAACACATGTTAAATCCTTCCAATTAAGGTACAAACAATATTAGCATAGGAAAGCTGCAGAGCGAGAAGGCTGTGTGCATTTAACTCACCGTTTTGGAAGAGGAAGACCGTTCTCCTGTGTTTCATGGTGGTGAAGTGGACAATAACCTTGTTGTAGAATTAGTCCCATTGGCCTTTAGTTCCTCCTCAAGAACAGAGTCAGTGCATATGTAATATTATTTTACAGTCAGACTGCGTCCTTTTTCTTCTCTATATGCAGTTCTAGTTTGGAGATGGCCTGTCATAACATTAATAAGTTGCTGCTGTAGAGTTAGTTTAATTTACCAACCCCCATAACTGCACTTGATGATGTTTCTAATGTTACCGCTGTAAACCAGCTAATGATGACGTTGACCCATATGCTGATTGTTGTGAAGCCAAATAGACTTCCACCAAAGTTTGATAGTGGCGTGGCGATAACCTCGTTTGATTGGTTAATTTTTTACGTTTTTTTTTACGAAGTCTTACAGGTAGGTCCAATTTGGAAGACATTATATTCCACACAAAGAACACAGTGTCACAAACAGAGAAACACAGGAGTACACAGAAGTCAGTACTGAACTTTCTGGTTTATTGGTTTCCAATTCAGCTCACTTTGTTAACTAGCAGTCAAAAAATAACAAACAAACAAACTCAGTCAGTAAGTCAGTTTGTTTACTTTTCCCAACATACAAGTAAACTAACATAACTGTGCTGATTTTATAAAAATGTAAAAGACCCAAATGGGTTTATACTGACATGTCTTCCTCCACTCAGTTTATTAAGTAAACTGATATAAAAGCACTATGGTAAGAATGGACTGAGTTTTCTAAAAAAGACCACTCTGAGGGGAGCACCCCTGTAGTTTAGCACCATCTTTAGCCTGTGTAGGGGAACTGCAGTAGGACGGCGTGTCCGGGCTCTAATTCGATTTTGTCCAGGCTGAAAGTGGAGTCTTCCTCCAGCTTCGTGTCAGTTGACAGCTTCACCTTGGCCGTCTGTGGTAACTCTACTCCCTCTGTAGAAACAAAGATCATGCTGTTAAAAACACTGGACCAGAGCACTAACTGCTGTCAATGTACATCTCGACTAGACTATAACTCACCTGTACCTGTAGTCAGGACCAGTTTAAGTGTCTCTTTTGCTGTTCCCCAGTTCACAGCTGTTATGTATCTCTCGCTCTGGTCCCACACACGGAGAAAAGAGAGGGACGAGGAAGAGGAGTATAGAGGGTAGTAGTCACCGTGGAGGAGAGAGCGCTCTTTGCCTCGCAGGTCGCTGAGGGCTTTGAACCACTTCCTTGTGGCAGCGTAGTCTTTTCGTTTGGCCTGTAAATGTGAGAACTGATTAAACCCTGACTGGTTTCAGACCACGTGTTCATTAGTTTGCTCAGAGTCTGTTTTCAAAGTGTCATAATGAAAACACATCCTTACCTCGGAAGCCTCATTGAGAGCTGCTCCTTCAGCTGGTTCCTTCTCTACATCCCAAACCATCTTAGGAGATTCTGATCCCTAAACAGAAAAAAAGACAAACGTTACGCTCTGTATCAGCTGCAAGATGAGGAAAGATGTAAACATTTGGTCCATTTTAATCTTACGGGCTGGGCCTCAAGACCGATCTCATCTCCGTAGGTAAACACTGGGGTTCCAGGCATGGTAAACAGCAGGAGCTGGTACAGGCGGGTCAGGGCTGGAGTTCTTGCTTGTTTTGATAGCTGGTCCTGTTGGGTGGCACCAAGACCCCAACCCAGACTTCTCTGCTGAGAATGAAGGTCATCCATGTTCTTCATAATTTCAATACCTGCAGATGTTCAGGTTAAATAATTAGCTAAGACACATCGAGGAATACAAAGATGGGGAATTTGTTTAAAAAACACAGCAAAAATGCATTTTGTCCACAATGTTGTGCTACTTTGATTAAAATAATATGTACAGTGAAAAAGAGACACTCAGAACACATTGAACACATTCAAGCCTACCTCCACTTTTATTGCTGAGCAGGTCAGACAGGATGAGATCTACACCAGAGGTATTGAGGAGCTGAGACACCTCTGCAACCGATTGCTGTTCAACTGTACCCATCAGCAGCCTGAGAGGAAGACAACAGGGTCAGATTAGTCACATTACAGAACAGCAGATCATGGGGAACATTTTTTATAAGGTTGGCGTTTGAGTCGGATGAAAGCAGAGTAATGTCACATTGAACACAACATTGCCACCAACTATTGCTATATGTATACATCTATCTACTCCAAGTGATGCTGAAATAACTGGGTGACAAGGAAGCACAGGACTTTCCCACAGGATCTATTGTCTATTGTCACATGACATGACAAATATGAGCGCATGAACATAATGTCAGTGAACAGAACAATAGTTTTTAAGGCTAAAATGCAGCATTTTTACTAACCCTAACCACATTTATTTAGTACCCAGATGTCATTGAGACTAATTCCAACCAATTTCTTTTGTCTGCACAATCATAATTCTGTCGTGTATTTAAGAGTCTTACAAATTACACTTTCTATGCTCTTCCACAGACTGTCATCGTATAAAAATATAAAAGTGTTCAAATGCAAAGGTGGCAGACACAGCTACCTTTTCTTGGTGACCTCAGTGTGGTTGCCCATGGCAGCCCGCATGTGCGACCATTCAGGGGAGCTGGAGGCGACAGTGAATTTAGAGAGCTTGATGCCATTAACACCCAACTTCAGCCAGTACTCTGCTGCAGTCTGGAAAAGAACACAAGCTCTTCAGCTACAACAAACTGGATTTAGTGTGTGTGAGACCACAGACCAGAGTGTGTGTCCTACCTTGACTTTTTCTAGTACTTCATTAACATTACTAGTGCCGAACCAGGGATCTTCTCCCAGGTAGTTTGGAGTCAGGTCAAGCACCACAGAAATACCTAAGAGTAACAGGAAACAGGTTTTTCTAATAACATCTGGGCCTGAGTAGTGTCAATCCCAATGAAAGCCATCGAAAATAAGGTTGAGCCCAAACTTTGTGATTCAAACTGATGGTATGTGCTTGAAACATAAATGTTTGTGTATGACACCCTACCCTTCTTGTTGACCTTTTCCAGCACACTCTTCAGGTCTTCCACACTTCCCTGGGTTGGATCGATTTTTTGAAGATCCAGAGAGTTTGGATTGTCGGCCTGGACGTTGTGGAGAGGTCCCAGAATCAGGCCTTTCACCTTCAACTGGCTGATGTCATCTAATTTGCTCTCAACACCTAAAGACAAAGGGGCAAAGAGACGTGAAAGCAGCACTGAGTCACATGCAGTTCACTCTTCCTTCCTGCCTCTTTAAAAATCTCTCTCAAAGCTGGAAACTGAAGGACTCTAATCAGACACATTTTTTATCAGTTGAACAGCCAAAAGATATAAGCCATGCAAAACTACGAGACAAGAGTACAGACACCATGTGACTTTTTAAAATCTCTGACACTACATGTTTTAATTAGCCTCCCTGTTCTGAAGAAATACAGTTGTAATTTTGTGATTCAGCAATGTATGGTGAACGAGAAAGGAGAACAACATGGAGTGGCAGATGGTTGGAAACTGATCGCTGTCGATTCTCCAGCATTGTTGTGTTTCACAGCCGTTTGTACATCAATAAGCCACAACGCTTGGTTTTAATGCTTGGCAGTTTTTGCCCAAGCATGTAACTACTCCTTTCATTTACTCCTGTCTATATATTTTGACAGCAGCTATGTGGGAAACTGGACCATGGAACTGCTTACATGGCAAGGCAGCTGACCAGGCTAAAAACCCAGGTGATCATTCAGGAGTAGACGAAAAGAGGTAGAATCCCTTATAGTCCCACAGTGGGGAAATTTGTATTTTGGATAGGCTGCCCCTTTGAGGCACCAAGTGTCAGGGGTTTTGGTGTCTTGTCCAAGGACACCTCAGCATATAGCCCAGAAGAACTGTGAATTGAACCTGCTAACCGTGCAGTTGTAAGACAACTGCCCTACCAATTGAGCTACATACCGACCAAGTAGAATACTTGGTTGTTTGAGGGATTAATCGGATGACCTTACATGTCAATCGACAGCTGGCTGAGATGAAATTCTGCCTGGATATAAAATCAGTCTGACACGACTGAAACTGATCTAAATTTGGACTGAATCCATACATTGTCAGCCCGGATTAAGGATAGCTTGTTTTATTGGAACTACCCCAATACCACAGCAGTTATAATCTCAACAACATAATATAAGTACCTTACTTTTAGAATAATAAAAACACCAAAGACACAATCAAAAAAACATACTGTACCTTTCAATCCACCAGAGAAAGCTTCAACGTCAGAGATCTGGTACAGGGGTCCTTCGTTCCACCAGTTCATCTCAGGGATGGATTTGCAGCGAGGAGCCTGGACTATGATTACAATGGCCCCAGCAAGTATGCCAACCCAGCCGAGCCAAAACAGCACAAGCAGGACCCAACGGGTTCGGACCCACCTACAGAAAAGTGTTTTATTTGACCATAGTTTTGCCACCACTCAACACCAGAGCAGTATTTATAAAGCAGCTCTTACCCTGGAGTACCTGCGACCTTCAGGAGCTCCTCTTTAGACAGGCCTGTGAATGTAACCTCATCCTTAGGAACCTTCAGCTTGACACTGCCATTTTTCTCTCCACTCGCTACCTGAACATCTCCCGTCATGGGCTGCTTCTCAGGATCAATCTCATTGAGCTCCACTTCCTTCATGTCGATCTCCGCGTCCTTACTCATGGTTTAATCTGGTTTCTTTACAGACGAGGTACAGATGGACGGACAACAGAGAATGAGACAAAGAAGTAATGGTTTGTCAGATTGATTAGTCTCTTCTCTCTTCTCTTCTCTTCTAACAATTGTGCTTAGCAATGCAGCAAATAGTACTTAACCAGACAGATCCCAGATAATAAGAAGTAAAAAAGAGAACAGATACTCAAAAAGACTGGCTGAAAGGCTTTCTGCATATTTCCGGTCATATGAATGACCTCAGTTAACCACCAACAAAATGACTGAATTAGCAAATTCCTAGTGCGTAGTGAGATTACATGGGTGGAACCAGACATATGATCAATAGTAAGGATAAACAGGAGTACAGAGACTAGAAAGGAGTAGGACTTTCTGGTATTTTAGTGTTTTTAAATAAAAAAAGTGCTAGTTGCTATGTAGCCTAACTAAAATATGAGCTGGTGTCTGGTGGTTAGACACAGTTGTTTAGCAGCATGTGAACTAACACAGTTTTTCCTAATCATAATGTGAATTCTCTAATTACATTATGACTAGTCAAAATTAAAGTTACAATAATTCCAATTTAAGATACCTTAAGACACATTCTGTTAGTCCAAATGAAATTGTAGATAGATTGTAGTTTTCAATTTAGAGTACATTTCTACAACTGTATTTTAACTAGTTGAAATAATAATGCTATTAATGAAAATTAGGACTCAACATAAGCATTCTGACTCGTAAAAATGATGAGTCTATCTATAATTACACTTCGATCAGTCACAGTACCGTGTGGATATCTGAACCAAAAACCAATGTCGCTGCGTCAGTTTAGCATTTGTCGTACTGACAGAATTGACATTACAGATTATATATTTATGATAGTCAAAACAGTTATTGATGTTATCTGGAATTACACTGGAATTATTGTAATTTTAATTTTGCCTGTTTATTTGATGTTAAAATGGCTTAGTGTTGATATCTGGCATTTGCATTTTGACAAGTCAAAATTCCTTTTATGATCGCAAAAAGGCATATTGGACTGATTTGCAATTATTGCTTTTCAGATGTAATTTATGATGTAATTAAAGATATCAGGTAGGCAAAACTTTTCCCATTCAAATAGGCAAAACTTTTCCCGTTCAAGTCAATGGGCCATTCTGATTGTCAAAATGTAATTGCAGATGTCTTTGAATTAATAAATGTTGTCATAAATACATTACAGATATCCGTAATGTGTATGCCGTGAATCCAATAAATGTTAAATTGGTGCAGTGACATTGGTGATGCTGGATATGCAGAAAGGAAAGACATATAATCAGAGTGCAACTGTGGACATATTGAATTATAAATTGGCCTTGTGGCACAAAATTAAACTAATCAAAATGCAGTTCTAGATCTGAAATGTAACTTTGGTTTTTCCAACTGAAAATGCTTTAATGTTGATAATGGCCTGCCATAGACGAGAGCAGGCGTAGGCAGTAGGGGCCTCAGACAAAAGGCTGCAATCAAGACAGTTTGTAATGTTTATAGCATTAGTTTAGTTTATTAGCAATGTCTGTGTATAGATACAAATACTCACATCCCTTAAAGTTGGATACAGATAACATAAAAAATTATTTGTTTACTTTATCACCTTCAGCTGTTTATTGTTCTCTGTTTGCAGAGGTGGTTTTATTTGATATAAAGCTACACAAATGCGTTGATCAGCCAAATAGAAAAAACACAACCAAAATAAACAAAAAGCAACAGGAATGTCTACATCAAGCAAATAAATATGCATCTATCCATCTGTCACTGATTAATGATTAGTTTGTGCAAACACTTTTTGTATTTGGTTGTGTCTTCCCTTTCTGCAAAGCCATTCTGTGACTGGTTGTGCTTTATCTTTAGGGATTAGATTTTGTGTTTGGTTGTGTTTTTTCTCCTATGTAGTGCGTTGTAGTGTGTTATCAAGTTGATGAAGTTTTTTGACAGGGATTTAAAATTTAGTTTGGCCTCCCAAGATTGATCAGACATGGGAAAACTAAGGCCTTAAACAAGGTATGCAAACACAGACAATGAGCTGTGTTGTTGTTCAGGCGTATTTGTGTGGCAGCAGAAAATACTAACATGTAAGTAAGACACCACATGTGTGTTACAATTTATATAATATATCAGACATTGAGTTAGCAGGATTTCTTTTGGACTGGAAAGCACTGAGCTTCAGCTAATGTTAGCTAACTTTAATTTATCATGGTCATTGGGGATGGTTATTTTGAGTAGTTAAAACGTCCAAACACTGGAATTCATACTCAGTCATGTCAGTTCCCGCATGTACATTCAGTGTTTTCTACCTCGCAACTTACTTGGGTTGGGGGAGACAACTCTGCCCAGACAAATGTGGTTTTGATGCATTAGACTTATTAACTTTAAAAAAACGTTTAAAATTAGAGGGTTCAAAACTTTCTCAAAAATACAAAATATTGTATTTCAGTGTACATATATCTATTTCAGACCTTACCTATGGTTGTAAAGATGGTGGTGGTACACTATATTCAAAATTCAGTGAAACCATTTAATTGATACTCACACTGTACAATGTGAATTGTACAAAATATCATAGTTTTCCATTCCATATTGAATATAACATGATATAACACGCAAGTTAGCTAAAATATTAAAGACAAAAAACTACCTTCTACTTTTGTAACTTCCTTATTTACTGTTTTCTAATTTTATATTTTATATTCTGTATTGTTCTGTTGTACTTATAAATTCCTGCTGCTCTATCAAGTTTTAAACAAAGTCCCGCAGAACTACAATGCTTCAACTCAGTGTTGTAATTTCTTTTCCAATCATAAGCTCTGAAATAAAGGAAACCGTACCTGTAATAAGTTGTTTATATTCCGTCCTCCGTCCTTTGTTCTGCTTCAACTTACCGTATTCGTATTATAACCAAGCCTCCGTCTGTAGCTGTATTTGTAGTTGCCAGGTTTCCCCACCTACTAATTGTGACATAATATAGTTTTGTGTATTTCTTCCCATTCCTGTTTTCCTCTTCTCAGAAAAGCTGAGCAAACAACCTTATAGGATCAATTCGGCTATTGGTATCGTGATTGTGGCAAACCAAAATATGATACATTTCTGAATGTCAGCTTTCTTTATGTAAAAACAAATGAAGCGTCTTTTTTATTTTTACAAAGCGTTGCTCATTAATTTGTTCTAGGGGAGAAAAGGTGAGACAGAGTAGTTCCTTACTTTCAGCTCCAATAGGATTTCTTCTTTTTCTTAACATTAAGTACAAGATTTGTCTAAGGTTACACAATATTATGTGTTAGTTTATTATGTCACATTATGATGGCTCCCTTCATTCTGCCCTCGCAGTTGTTGTTCTTCTTCCCTGTAGTTTCTCCCAGTTATTCCACTATCCTCAAACTCTCTCTCTTGATGTTTGTGTTATTCTGCAATCACAGATGAAGCAAAGTGATCAAGAGCTCTGCATAGCCTCTGTGTTTTGTTTATGCCTTTGGCACAGGAGGAGGTGACACACCAATAAATCCATCTGCAGGCAAGCGCACATGCTAACAGACAGGAGAAAGAGGAAAGAAGGGCAAAGTTGCTGCGTTGGTTTTTTTTTTTTTGTTGTTGTTCTGAACCAGGAGGGGACGGAGAAGGAAACAGGCTGAGTGGCACAGTTTCAGAAAGACAAAACAATTTGCAGTGGATCAGTTATATTAGTAGTTCAAATAAGTAAAAGTTACATAGAAGTGTGATTTATACCTTATTCTGTTCTTTAAATGTGGTAAAATTATTGACTAGAACCTCGTTCACAGAACACTTAACTTTAGACTACACTTACATTTTACAAATGTAGATTTGTATCACCAAATCAGGACTAGAAGGACCTAAATACACACGTGAACACACACCATAAATCCTCGTCTCAGCCCTCTGTGACAGTTTGTTTTTACAAGACAGTGTGAGCTTGAGAAAAAAAGCAGACCAGAGCAGTCCCGGACCAGATCAGACCAGTTTGGCTGAGGACTGCTGCTTTCATGTCATTGTTTCAGGATGACTGTGATGTGCAGCCGTATGCTACAGACTGAGCTCGTATAATTGCTGGAAACGCTGCTTTCATTTCACGTTCCCAGAGTTGTACAGACAATCCACAGGTCACTACTGCACTTTAAGACCTTTGAGACAATCATTTACAGATAAAGTTGTGAGTAAAACGTTTAATAGCTTCACACACACTTCCATGTACAGCATGTTCATGTCACTGTGACTTTGTCATCTTGTGTAACATTATTGCATCATGCTCTTCTCCACTGATACCACTGGTATAATGTAGGTGCACATTAACTTGTTAGTATTTGACCTTACACTCATTGCTCACTTTCTGCTGCTAATCACTCTCTTCGCTGCCTGTTTTTCAGTCCTATTTGTCATCTGTTTGCACGTGTGGCCTAGTTTTCCCTCGCAGACAAAAGAGAAACAGTTCAATATGGGAGGTTTTCCTCTGAGCTACTATTGGCAGAGCAAAAAGCCTTTCAGATCACTACACTGGGACATTCACTGTAGAAATACATCACAGAATAGCCTATGTAAAAGAATAAAACATATATTCTGCATTTCCTATTCCACTTCCATTACTGTTCCTCTCTTAACTGTGTAGTCTGGCCTGTTCTACCTCTACAGCTCTTGCTGCCTCCTCTGAGCTCCTCTCTGTTTCCTCCCAACTCCCCCTTCTTTCAGCGGGAAACAATAGTTGCACATAAAAATCCGCCTTTCCTGACGAGAATATCAAACAGTTCAATTCACAGACTTGGTTTGTTTTTTGGTAAAGCAGTGGTGCAGCTGAAGTGTGCTGGGCCCGTAATCCAGAGGATTGAGACCATCCTCTGCTGTTTTGTACATCCCCTCATTCTCACGACCACACTGTACATGCTGTACCAAACTATATCCACATAAAGATTCAAATAGTCCTGCACATGCAAATATGAGAAGATCATGTAAACATTAATTCTGTAGCCCCAACCCATCCTGCCTGATGTGTATCAGTAACTGAGCTCGCCCGGCAGGTTGTCTTAAATTAAATATTTACCTCATTTGTGTCTGTTACAAATTTTCCATTCAATTTCACAGGCAATTAGCAGAAAGAACAGGTGCAGCAAGCATGATGAACGCTGACCTTTGAGCTACAGCCTGTTGGATTTAAGCTCACACTGTACCTCCTGCCTCTTCAAGACGTGCAGAAGCTTTTGACTACATGCTATAAAATGGATGACTGGGCTTTTCAGTCTTTTTTTCTCGGTGGGTATAAGGTCTTTGCTCCAGAAATCATCAAATTAAACACAAGTGTTTGGAGAGATGTAGAAGTGTGTAAGTGTGCGACTTCCTCAGCATCACAGCAGTGTTTGTTGTTGCTCCCTTTGTTGTATTGTCTGAAACAGGGCATGTCCAAGACTTTCATGTGCTTTTTTTAAAATTTAACATCCTTGAGACAGAGACAGTCAGGTTAGTTTACATCAAAGCAAAGTGAACAGATTTACAACATAGTGGTTATAGCAAAAATATTTCAAACTAAATTCACACAACTGTATGTGACAGTTTACAGTATGTTTAGTGCCCTGTACACACTGCAAATATAACTCTCTCACAGTTTAAATAACCTTCAACCAGTGTTTATATAGGAACCACTAGAAAAGTGTTAAATTAACACTATTGAAATATTTATTTCAGGGTTGCTTTTAACTCTTACTGTGTAAAATTGTAACACCACAACAACAACACATGACAAATACACTAAATGTTCACTTGTTACACTGGATTAAGAGCTGAAATGTTCAATCTGCTAGTGAATCTATCCTGTTGTTCCTGTGAAACACAACCTGTATTTTTTTACAAAAGTGTTAAGTAAAGTTAGACATTGACAGTATTGCCTAATAAAGCTGTCGCCCATCATGGCTTTATAAAGAATATTCATCAAGTTCAGTTGAACACATTACTACTTCCACAACATTATGGTGCTGACGAGTCCTAAAATGACTGGGTGGAGTTTAGTTACATCTCTAACTTTCACCAGTGTTACCAACTCTGAACAACACTTTACTCTGAAAGTGTTAAAGTTACTCTTTGAGAGTTGAGAATTAACACTCTGATTTTTGCTGTGCACCAGTATGTCATAAAAAGTTGAATGAACATTCAGCGCCCCCTGGAGGTTTTTTACATTATTAAATATTACTGTTTATTATAAACGTTGTGACATGTTTATAGTTGACACTGATTACAATTCTATTTCACCAGTATCATGTCCGAAAGGTTTCTGGAATAAATTCTGGACGTAACGCAGGATTACAGTACATTACTGACACGTGCAACTATTTATTCCATGTGGCTTTTGTAAGCAATTGGATAAATTGCAAATGATAGCATATATATATATAGCATGTAAAGCATATTTAAATATAATTAAGGTGTCATAAAACATCAGACTGAGTTGGATTCAGCCATTTGCAAAGAGAACTAGTGTCCCCTCTGCCAGGAACTTAATATAATGGTCAATATATTTATTTCAAAAGACATGATTTTTGATAAAAAACAAAACAGCCATGATCTATAATGTCTTTACTGAACACACACATAAAAAAATGAAACCGTTTT
>OMLM01010710.1:0-10862 GCA_900302695.1 Helostoma temminkii
AAAATCTATTTTAAAATACCAGATAGTCTAATATACCTAGCTTGCCAATTTTGGGACCCCTCCGGCCTTTCATAGACTTGGCCTTTTCCTAAAAAGGTGAAACAAAAGATGCATGTTAAAATCTGAATTTATTTTCCTCATTTGTTCTTGTGGGTTTTGTCAACACACAATGAGAGACATCAGGGAAGATGTAAGAATGGACAAAATTTAATGTAGGATATTTTGTTAGAAAAAATTAGAACTAAACACCTGAGTGGCCTTTAGCTCCAGAAGAGATGTAAGTATACAATATTAGAGTGTATTCCTCACCTCTGGTTCCTCTTGGTTGTCTTCCTCTTCATCACCAGAATCCATGTAGATCTTCCTCTTTTTACGCACACGTTTACCAAGTCGCTCACCCTCAGTTGCCTGACTCTCCCTTGCTTCCCCTGGCGATGATCTGTAGAAAAAAATAAATGTGGCTCATAATCAAACAACATATCAAAATAATGTAAAGAATAACAAAGATATGTCAGAGAATATGAGATGTGTGCCTTCACCTGCCACTGGAAGGCTGTGCACAAATGGAGCTACAGAATTTGCCCTGAATGAGGACATCCCGGGAAACACCGCCACCACAGGCCCGGCACCTGGACAGTTCCCCATTTGGGCCCATTTCGGCACTAGAACCAACTTCAACACTGGGACCAACCTCCACACTGGGGCCCTCCTCTAAAGACAGAAGCACAGGAGCTAGAGGACAGAGAAGAAAAGTGGACTGAAACTGAAGATGTGTGCTATACTAAACATGGGTAGACTATAAACATAAACATAAACATAAATACTACAATTCTTCAAATTAACAGCAGTGTAATAGTTAAACATGTGTTATCATACCTTTACCTTGAGATGATCCTGGTTGACTTTGATTGGCTGGACCTGCAGCTGGCCCTGCCTGTGATTGGCCCTCTGGTGGCGGCGTAGGAGTGTGAGATGGAGCTGGGTCCAAGGTCCCACGGTTAGACTCTGCCTCCTGCCCTTTCACCTCCAGGTCTGAGACAATTTCAAGAGTCCCAAACTCTGTCATGCGGAACTGAATGACACAAACAAAAAGATTTGCTCAACAAGGTCTCTCTCAGGAAACTGTTTGAGCCGAGGTCATACACCTCCAGCGATTAGTAGAGGACAACCTAAATACTCATTAAAAGTGAGATTGTGTGTAATCTCTCTTCCCTTTAAAGTTCATGTTTTTATTTTTATATAATTTATGAACGTTAAAAAGTACTTTTAGGCAAGTTGGCCCACCTAATTTGTATCTGTGTGTAATAAGTGACAAGAACAAAATATTTTTCACAATGACAGATGATCAAATCTCACTCATACCCTGATGTCACTGCCTGGCAGTGTGGCAATACCGTCCTTCCAGTCCAGGGCACCCATCATATCAAACTCAGCTCCCTGGGAGGGGCCATCACTTGGCGGAGTATCCGTCATTCCCACTCCTCTGATATCCCCAACCTGCAATGCAAAGCAGTCTGAAAATTAGTTCACATCATATACTGACAATTGACACAGAAACAATACAAATCTTGAAAATCTAACATAAAAGCTTAATTAGAAGTGCGCATCAGATTTAAATTATGCTACTGTTCTGCACCTATTGCGTGTGACTGTATGTGATTATCGGCCCCCTGCATGATTTTACCTACGATCTCCTACCAACTACAAATGCAGCTTCTACCTGCACATGTAAACAGCATTACGCAGCATCACCATTAGATGGCGACTGTGTGTTGGCTTGCAGGATACACCATGCACTTCGATTTCAGACAAAACAGTCAATAATAATATTGTTTTGTTGATCAACTAACAGGGAAATACGAGTACAAACGGCCTCATTAGAGTTATCCTTCATAAAGATCACTGACGAACATGCAGAAATATGTGCCAACTTTAAGTTAACCGGACAAGTTCATCTTTTCCTTGTTTTAACAGTATCTCTTAAAACCGACTGTTTGCTTGGTTATGAACAAGTGAGGGGCTAATTTGTTTATCAGTCTTAACAATAACACTATTTTCTGCACTGACTGTCCAAACTTAAAAGCGTTTTAATCCGATTAATATTACGATATAACGTTTTAGTATTTACGCATGTTCAACACTGAATTAAGGTGATATTTCCTGTATGCACGACGACCGTAACCATGTTAAAAGTAAACAACAGTCCGAGCTGAAGGATCTTGATTAAGTTTGACTTCGCTCTTAATGCCTCAGTTTTATTCTAGCCATAAATAAAGTGTATGTAAGAGCGCCCATGATTAGCATTCGTCTTATACAAAATGGCGGAGCATAGGAAGAGGCCACCAACACGTTTAAACTATGTAAATTACTCAAGTTACCAATTTAAACAAATAATGCAAAGCCGCTATGCGTCGAACAAAAGCAAATGGTTGTTGTGTAATTTCCTGACTTAGTGTTTTCCTTCACTCTGGTTATTTTCTTCACTTTCCCCTTGTCACGGAATGTCAGCCCAGGTTGCTAGCTAGCGCTGACACGAAGCTAACAGTCAGCTAGCTCCACTCCGTTCATCTGAACCGACGATTGCTACACGGCTAGCTGTAGCGTTGTGACTGGATGCAGCCTGCTAAGGACAATCTGTAATAAATAAGTTTCCCGGTTAATAACAATAGGAAAACGCATTTTCCAAAACGCCAACATTTGGCACAACATCACACACAGTCGCAATAACACGGCGCTACTGTTGCGAGCTTGAACATTGTTGCTTGATTAATTTCTTCAATAGAAACTTGAAAAAAACGATTTATTCTCTCCGTTTCAAATCAGAGTGGAAATAATTGAAACTAACATCAATTCGCAAAATGAAAGTCGGTTTTTCTAATTTTGCTACTGTTAACGGCAATAAACGAGTACTAACGCTAGCGTTGTTTTAAAAATGTGGAACTCACCTCGTTTCTGTTTTAACTCTTATTTAGAGCTGGATAGAAGGATGCGCATGCGTGTAAGATGCGCTGTCTGACAACTTTAGGTCTCGGAAAAGTTCTGTTTACTATCGGTGGTCAATACCAGGCCTGTGTGCACTCATAACACGCCCAAAACTCGGTTCAGTGTCGATGCAACTAATATTACGGCTGCACTGAGGCTCATATTTCACCTTTTGCTTGTAACAGATGTATTTCCCTCAAGTAGTACGATTGTGTATGAATGGAGCGCAGCGACCGCAGTGTCTTCGATTACCGTTGAAGAACGGTTGGTCCACTGTGGTCAACGGTTGTTTTTGCCCCACTTTATAACTCTACTATCGTTTGCTCGTTTATTTTATATGGATATCACCCGTGCACGGGCGATTAGCTTTTTATACATGGCGATGCTAAGTGAAAGATTAAATACTCAGGTGTTTAAAAAAAACAATCTGAAGTGACGTGTTTTAATCAAAACAAACCGAATACGTTGTGAGTCTGGGCTGGGTTGTCTCTTAAAACACATTCAGTTGTGTTGGCTATTATAAACACTAGCTTACTGCTCAAAAGATTCCGAGCAGAATTAATGCAAGTTTAGCTTAACCAAACCTGGACGAAACACCACATTTATGTGTTCAAATGCGTCCACTGGGCTTTGTTTTGCTTGTAATCCATGTACCAAGAAGCTACCACATCATTTAATGGCACTTTCAGGCAACGAGACGCTTGTATATTTTAATGTGACAGCTAATCCATTTAAACTCAGTCTTGGAATTAGGCTACTTCTCCATTGCGATGTTTATAGATTTCAGTGGTTGTGTCGCTGCTGGTCCACACTCTCATGATCAACCAAATTATCTCCAGTTAACCTGCAGTATTCAATCCCTCCCACATAGGGCGGCTATGCTTTCTTCGGCATAATAAAGCTGCAGATCTCGCTATTTTATTCACAGCTTTTCTGCACATACACGGCACCGGAAGCGCAACATTTGCACAGTATTCATGACAGCGTATTCAGTTGTTGGCTACCTGGCACACGGAGAGAAAAGTCTTTATTTCAGTCAACAAAGGCAGCCCTGATGTGAGGTAAAATGAGTTCAGCCTCGGCTGTAAAAGCAGCGGCTCCGGTTTGTGTCTCCTGTTCGTCGCTAGATGGCAGGAGAAGTCCAGCTTCAGGGGGATTAACGGGGTTGTATAGCCTCCTGCAGCCTGAATTATTTTCTAACGTAACATCAAACACAAACCATGATATGGCATTCAAAGGCAAAGCGGTGGACTCGAAGGTAAGAGGACGAGATAGCGTATTGTGATTAAACCAGCATCTTGCGTCTCTGTAGGCTGTCAGTCTGTCCATCTGGCTCTACTGGGAATCATGTGCGCTAATGCAAGAGGTTACAGTTTGTTACGTTTGATGAGGGATTTTTGTAACGCACAGATACAGTATTTCACGCTTACAATCCAAACATGCAGCAGGTCAGGTTTTGCAACACTTAAGGATCGTTGTCAGCCTCTTACTTGCAACGCATATCCTCCCCCCTGCAGCCCGGTAGCCCATAATATACAGTGAGACTGCACAGAGCTCCAGATTAGGAAAATATTAGACGGATTAGATATTGTTTTGTGAAATAACGACTCATTCTGTGTCTTAATCCCACAGACCGTGCTCTTCAACCTGCTGCAGTGTCTGCTCATCTTTTACTCTGTTTTCTACATGACTGCCAGTGTGTGTTTTGGTGCCTTCAGGTGAGAATCACCTACAGGCATGCGCACAGGCGATGCGAGCATGCACACGAGCTTCAAAGCATCCTCATCTAAATGTCTATAAGTGTGCCATAAACTAGGGTGTAGTCAATAATGGATCATAATCACCACATGCTACATGTACTTGTATTGAAACCTGCTTAAAACTGCTCATATTTTTTATTTACATATGAAGATAATAGGTTATAGACCCAACAGTATTTTTTTTTTTTTTTTTTTTTTTTGCATATTCTGTGATGTCCTAGACATTTTAACATAGCTGCCTGGAAAAATGTATGTACTGTAATTAATAATCTAAAATATACATAATGTTCTTTGATAGTTATTTCTGTTGAATTTGTTAAGTCACAATCTTATTCACTGGACTTGAACGTGTAGTTAAACGCTGTTCCTTTACTTATAATTATTACCAAATTACCCACCTTTCTGACACTTTTCAGATGTATTTACAGTTATTAGCTATGATAAAAATGTGTGCAGTGAAGCTTGCAATTGTACAGTTCTACTTATAAATGTATTTTAACTTGTGATATGTAAGGTATTGTGTTGATAAGAATACTTATTCCATTACTGCTTTAATTTGTCTGGAAATCTTGATCATCCAACAGAGATCCTAAAAATGGAGCTTCAAATTCACTGTGTCGAAATTAATAACAAGACTAATGAGCTATATTTTATTTTTATAGTGTGCAACATAAAAACACATTTTCATCAGATTTCATCAGATCACATTTTTACCTAATCGTGAGAGTCCCTCAGTCAAACCGGACATTGTTAGTTATATAATTTAATTACATTTAAAATAGCACCAGTTTTACTGGGTATGTGGGTGATTTATGTTATGTGTAGTCTGTAGTTTTTACTCAATAGGTGTTCACAGTCGCACAGAGCAGCGGGGACAGGTTGTAAGTAGGAGCACAGCAGCTTTTTATGAGCCAGGCTCTATATTGGGTTAATCTGGCCATGGATCCATCTTTGCAGCAGTATCCGCTGGATCTAAAATAGTTAAAAATAGCTCTGTTTTTACACTGGAGACAAATGTAGATACCTGAACAGTCCACACACCCTGTGGCTCATTTATGGAGACTCTCTTTACCTGATGCCAGGTAGGTAGAATAACAGCTGAGATACATTTACACTGTCTGATTGCGTTCTCATTCCGTTGCAAGCCAGCACGAATTACTGTACTTTCTCCTCATTTAGATTGGATCACTTTGATGGACTGATCCCATTTGACTTTAAGACCGAACCTGCTGAATCCAACTCCAAATACTTGGGTGAGTGCACTTTATGCAGACAGTGTGATCAACAGTAAGTGTGGACTTTGTATAGATACTTTTATTCCTGCATTTATTTCCATCAGTCAACCTCCTGTCCTTGGAGGTCACCTACTTCTGTAGCGGCCTTTTGTTCGCTGCAGTGGTGCGGAGGCGGGTTTGGGACTACGCCCTCACAGTCACACTTCTGCATGTAATGATCACCAGCCTAGGTTAGCAGGAATCTAACAATGTATCTACAAACAACTTACCAAATGTGTCGTGAAACTGTACTGTATGTTGTGTTTCTGCTTTGCAGTGATGTTGGAGTTTCCCATGGTGTGGCAGTGGTGGCTGGCTTTAGGTAAAACAAACATCGCTGACACCTCACCTGTAGGTTATTGCATTTAAAGTTCCAAGTTTAAGTCTTTAAATGCTCTGTGTTTTTGTTGTTCTGAAGGTAGCGGCTTGTTTCTTATGATCTGCAATGGTCAGCTGATCGCTTATTTCACCTGTCAGAGCGACCAGAGCTATGCCTCTTTCAGCATCTACTGACAGACAGCAGCTGTGGGAGCAAACTGCTTTGAACACAGTCTTGTGAAGCAGGGTAGAAATGATCACAGCAGAAGCTCTTCCTAGAGACACCCACCGGATCCTGCAGTGATGAGCTTTTTATGTTTGTCACTAAAAAGACTCCTCACCTTCTCATGTAAAATTCCAGCTGGGTTGAATTTGTGGCTTAAGTGTCCCCAATAGACTGGCGTTCATGTTCTATGTAAACAACAGCAGGAGATGTTTGTATTTTGCTTGAAATGAATATGCACAATGCCTCTGTCACAATGCTGGATTGTATGGTACACTAGCCTGGAAAGTATTTTCAGTAACTTTGTAAGCTGTGAATGTAGTGGCTTAATGAGAATGCTGCACTACAAGTTTATTCTATATTTTAAATATATAACCAGTGTTAAACAATCGACCACTTCAGATTGTTTATTGTGTCTTCCTCTTACACATTGTGAAATAGTGACCAGCCTATTTCACATTATGAAATGACACAGATATTTACAATAACAGCAGTAGAAATTCTATTTTGTGTTATCAAGTGTAAACAACGACACATACAGTTTATTGCAGCATTATTAGCATCAGCTCAAGTGTTTAAAAATACATTATAATAATTTATTCCATAAAAAAAAATATTTGAAAAAACATGCACCAAGGCGATTTGACGTTGTTATGAACCCAGTGGGTTCATGAAGGAGAAGCCTGGGAAGGTCTCGCTGGCACCACCCACCTGGCACCCCTCGTTCACTGAAGCAGGGACAGGCTGCAGTGTGAAGGCAGGGTCGATGTAGTTGATATCACAGGGACCAGTCTGGAGTGGTGACATGGATAAATATACTTACTAGTAACCTGGACATTGATGTTGATAAAAGTGCTCACTTATTTCTGAATCACTCATACCACTTTTGGGATGAATGGGGGTCTAACTTTCCTGGCCAAAAGGTCATCCCAGTTGATGGAGGCAAACAGCGGATGTTCCTGCAGCTCCTCCTGGAAACACAGCAATATTAGACTCTCTGTGTGTCTTTACGTTCATTACTGTTTATCTCTCAACTATGTGCACTCACCAGGTCACGGCTGCCCCCTAAGCGTTTGGAGACGTCCCTCTCCAGTAGGCCTGATAATAGTGATCGTGCAGGCTGAGATATCTTATTATGCAGCTTCAGAGGAGCGTGAAGTATATTCTCAAACATCTTTGCTTTGCTGCGACTATAAAATGGAGGCTGAGTGGTAGAAAAAGAAGATGTAAGTAAACAAGAAGGTGGTGTGGAAGCTGATGAAAAGGTAATGAAAATAGATTGTTTCACCGAACACTCACCAGTCCAAAGAGCATCTCAAATAGCACAGCACCGAGCCCCCACCAGTCCACTGCTCGACTGTACGGCTGACCTTGTAGTACCTCTGGAGCAAGGTACTCAGGAGTCCCACAGAATGTATGCATAATCTCACCTACGGCCACACCTTCTTTACAAAGCCCAAAGTCAGTCAGCTTCACATGACCTTCGCTGTCCAGCAGGATGTTCTCCGGTTTGAGGTCTCTGGCATAGAACATTTTTCTTTAATATTTTTTTAATATTTCTACTAAAGTAAGAGTACTAAGTACAATTTAAACAACAATTTGATGCTATGACATAACAAATGTAGAAGTTTAGTCCAGATATATTTAACAAATTATGGCAAAGCTAGTAAAGGGGGTTTACTCTATAACTAATGTATCACCATTATAACTTCTAAGAATCCAAAATTTTAAAAAAGTAACTATGAACTAATGTTGTACAAAGAAATGTAGTGGAGTAAAAGTACAATATTTTTACCCAAACTGTTTAAGAGTATGAATAAAAGTAACATGAAATGGAAGTACTCCAGCAAAGGATAAATACCTCAGTTTTGTACCTAATTAACTGTACTTACCAACTTATTTACCACCTCTGATATTCAGTATATATATATGTACCTGTAAACAATGTCAAGAGAGTGGAGGTAGCCCAGTGCCATAGCCATCTCTGCAGCGTAGAAAGCAGATCTGTGTTCAGGAAAGGATCCCTCTCTCTGAAGGTGATAGAAAAGCTGAGGACAAACAGGCAAAATGTTAAATACGCCAATTTTAAATATAACAGTGAAATTAAACACAACATTAGCATGTACGGTGAGAGTGGTTTCAACCAGCTCACCCTGGTTTTAGTGACTGCTGCTCTCAAAATAACTTGTGCCACCTCTAGAACATACATACCTCCCCTCCATTAACATAGTCCAGCACGAAGAAGAGAGTACTTGGTGTCTGGAAGGAGAAGTGTAGTCCCACCAGGAAAGGATGCTGTACTCCCTTCTCCAGTACACTCCTCTCAACCATTACATGCTTCTGCTACCATAACACAAACAAACATTATTAATTTTGTTATTTGTTCAGTGAGTAGATAGATATATAACTAGACAGATAAGTAGATAGATTACCTCTTTCCTCTTGACAATCATCTTTTTCTGCAGCACTTTCACTGCATAGTAACCGCCCTGTTTTCTATGTCTTGCCAGCAGGACCTGTAAAGGTTTAACTTCCTTTAATGCCACAACAATAAAGTCAATTATACAACATGAGAAAACATAAAAGCTTAAGACTAAAGATAAATAATAAACAGAAATAAAGGAAAATCCTACCTTTCCAAAGCTTCCTCTGCCGATAACTTTGAGGTAGTCAAAGTCTGAAGGTTTCATTCTGTTTAATACAAGGACAGAAAATCCCTGACATATTATAATTATGATTGTGTGTCTGTGTTAAACTAATACTCAGTAATTGCTTAATTTGTAGTAAATAAATTCTTTATCATTCAGCAAAGACATAAACTCAAACTATTTTTAAGGGCTGCCTCAAATACTATCAGTAGCACTGTCAGGGCAAAGTTCCTGTGCTGTGTGAAGGAAAGCATCATAATTTTTCTTGTCATGAAATACCTCTTGGGGCATGGGGGAAAATAACTTACTCAGATGTTTCTGTGTCCACTGAGCTCTGAGGACAGAAGAGACGCAGAGGGACAGGAACGGTCAGAAGGTCAGATTTAGTTTCATCTCCTGTCAACACAGCAGATTTTAAAAACCTTTCATCCATACTCACCATTGTGTTTTTCTGCTGTTTTTCTCTCTGCCGCAGGATTTTCTGAGCATCCAGGCTTCAAGCAGGAGACATTTAGTCATTTTTTTTAGGTTTTCTGACACAAATGAAAAAGCTGCACATATGATTTTTGAAAACTTACTGCTGATAGAGCTGCTGCGTGGAAACAAGTTTCTGTAACAATTCACTCAAGCCAACCTTCTTCCCCTTGAGCAGAGCTATAAGAGAGGTAGCTAGGGGTTAGTTACCCAACAGGTTAATAAGTCACACGGTATGAACGTGATATAGCGTCAGCCTGCTTTAATTTAGCGAGAAACCCTTCGTTGCAGATGTTTAAATTGCATTTTTTAACCTTTTAATAAAAGACTTGCATATAACATTACTGTCCTTTGATAGATTTCACCATTTTACGTAGTTATTGTAACAGAATTTGTAGTAGAGTTTTTTGTTGTTGTTGTTGTTAGTTATTTTTTCTTTCTTTCTATGTCTCGACGTTACTATGGTAACAGTGGTAGTTAACGGTCAAACGTAACTTTACGCAAAGCCCGTCCTTACCTGAGAAAAATGACACAAGCCCCCTCATTTTGGCATAGGTCATCGGCCGGTGCTGGTGTTGAGTCGCTGTCATCTGGATGAAGGCTGACTGTGAAGTTCGCTGAAAGTTTCAGAGGAGAAGTGGGCAGTTAGCTAGCTCACAGCTCACACACGGTGCCCACCAGCAGCGCCGCTCCACTTATCCTAAACTTGCAGCGCACTGCTGGGCAGTTTAAAGACCGCTGACGCAAACAGGCCGAGTACCGGCAGTGACGCGTTTAAGTGCCCTCGGATATTTTTGCACACTAACCAGTCCCGTCGTCGGGTGCTTTATTTTTTCCATGTCAGCAGTCAGTCATTCTTACTGAGTCACAGGTTGCACAAGCGGTGTTCTGTTAATCTGTCTGCGCTGTGCGAAGGCAAATCTGTAATCTGTGAGGTCTGATTTTTGCTGTATTACTACAATCATCTAATCAATGAAGTTAATAAAACATAATGTGTTCGATCTAATATTGAATTTAATTTATTCAGTCTGTAGGTTACCAGATCTGGGTGGAAAGTAAGTAAGTAAGTAAGTAAGTAAGTAAACTTTCTCATGTAGTGTACTTAAGTACAGTTTTGTGTATTTTCACTCCACTGCATTTCAGGAGGAGATATTATACTTTTTAGATTACTTCACTGTTTTTT
>OMLM01010711.1:9363-22934 GCA_900302695.1 Helostoma temminkii
CCCCCCGAAAACTGTGGTGTGGAAGAAGTGAAGAGTTCATGTCTGACTCAATGACAACCATGTGTCCAGGTCCTGTGGTTGCAAATAGAAGCCCAAACCATCACACTCTCCACCACCATGCTTGACAGCTTCTGCTCAAATGCTGCATTTGGTTTTTGCCAAACATGGCACTGGGCATTAAGGCCAAGCAACTATACTATGGTCTCATTTGACCATATGACTTTGTTTCAGAAGTGTTGCAGTTTGTTTAGATCATAAGTAGACTTGTATACAATGTTTAGATTTGTGCTTGATGTCTTTGCAGGAGAGAGTGAATTTACTCTCTGCCTGCATAGCTCACAGGTAAAATGGCAGTTTTTTTTGTTAGCTAGTCATACTTGTAGGCAGTATATTTGCTTAATCATGGGCATGGAGATTCTTCCTCAGGTCGACACTTGGGAAGTTGAACCATTATAATGTTTGTGTGTACATTAACCAATGTGCACGTTTTGGCACATGCCAACGAAAAGGTCAAGTGAGTGTGGTGGTGGCTGCCTGACAAATATGTTGCTTTGGCATGCCTCAATAGCAGTGTTAAGGATGAAAGTAAAAAGGGATTAGTCAAGTGAGATTCAATTATAGTAGAGAAACAATGGTAAAATAAAGATTAAGATAAAGATAAAATTGTCAGTAGTTAACGTCACAAAAGTGGCAGAAAAGCAGATTTACTATACCAGTGATTATGCAAATGTGAACGTTCTTGAAATACCAGCCAGTTAATGAAAAATCTAGTCTAATTACATGTAGTCCCCGCCTCCCCAATATGGAGTATTACACATTAAGGTGCAAACACAAGTGGATAAGGATCGAAGAAGAAAAAATTGGCTAGCTGACCATTTAGTTGCAGACCTGAAGCGTCTCACACGAGTGGCCAAAACATCTTCCAGCAACAATTCTGTCTTCTAAAAGATTCATTTTTAACTACTGTTTAAGGCAAGAGTTAGCGTTTCTCTCCAAGAAGCTCTCAGTCAGTATTTCTGCAAACACTAGTTACATTTAAAAAATGTTTTTTTATGTGCTTCACCAGTAGTCTTATAGAAACAGACGGATTCAAACAATCAGACTTATTTGGACGTTTTTAAAATGCATATTTGATCATTTATTTCTCATCATCTTTCACCAAGATAAACTTTAGATTACAAAAATAATAATATAATATTTCAAAATATGAGATCAATGCTACACATATAATGCAGGTAAACAAAAGTTGTCACAATACACCAACAAACATTAATGAAACAAACCCAAAATGACAACCATTCCATTCATGCTACACTCATAGGTAGAAAGATTTATTTTTCTGTAAACACTTATTTCAATGCTGATGATTACAATAAATATGTAAAACAACCATAACTTATTAACTTATGTTATACATTGAACAATAAAGTGAAATTAAAATAAATATGCAAAGATCTGCGTCATGGTAGTTCTCATGTTTCATTTTTTACCTGGGAAACAATTTGACCCTTAATCAGGTAGCTACAGTGACAATTATCTATACAGGCGATTAAAGGATCTGCTCAATGGTCTTTCATTTCATTGTGCTACAGTTTACTATTGTGCTGTCTTGCTAACTGTGCGTCATTCTGAGGGACTGTAAATATAAATAAGTTTATCAGATAAAAAAACATCAATAACATAATGAGAAAAACATCTTATAAACCTATAAACCACGCAAACCATATCACATCTCTCAGCCATGTACCCTGTCATTATGAGTGAAAATATTAAAGAGAAAAATATGTAATTCCTGAATTAAGACTTCTCCATGAAAAGAAAAAAAAAATACTCAATGGCTCAAATGGTCGACTATCTCATAGCTCTGTCACAGGTTTGGAAGATATTCAGGGGCTGTTTTTTTTGCCCTTGGTGAGGTTTCTCCGCTGGATACAAGTGATGAGGTGTCTCATCAATTCAGGTAGTTGAATGGTGACACCTGTTGATGGCACATCCTTTACCAGCTCTGAACAGTCTACCTGAAAGACAAAAAACATGTTGCTTCAGAGCACTGCATTTCATTAATGTTCCTCATTGTAACCATGCATCATCATTACAACTGCTTTGTTACCTAATGGTGTGTAATACTTTAAAGTTACACCTGACTTGACCTTTCTGATTTTGCAAATATGACGTCAAAGGGAATTCTTACATTTCTCTGTTCGTTAAACCTCTTCAAGTTATTCACAAGTTTCCCAAAGTGTTCATGGCGTTCATGCAGGATCTCATGAACTTTGCAGAAGAACATGTCCTACATGTAAAAAAAAGCAAAAATATATTAGCTTTTAAAAAAATAAACGACAAAAAATAAAATGTAAAATTATAGTTTTCATTGCCTTTAATCTTCAGTTAGCATGTTCCTAATAAAAACACAAAAAACTACGACACATCACAGCATTAACTACACATAAAATGCAACACTCCTCTTACCTGACAGCCAGCCTCAACCAGAGGAAGCACATCCTCCACAAAGAATTCCTATAACACATACAACAAAAATGAGACTACCAACATGAAAGGTTTTAACAATAACAAGCAAGAAAAATTTGTTTAGTCTTACCTTTGTGATGGATTTATTGTATTTTTCAGCCAGATCAATTATAATGTTTAGGTTGTGTTCAGGCTTAGGATCAGGAATGGTAGCAGCATGAACAGCAAGCAGAGACAGTACAGATGCCAGCAGAAGCATTGTCTTCTTCATGATACTAGCTTGTTGGCTGATAACCTCCGGTAGAAGTGATTTTCAAGAAGCCCTTAAACTGATCACTCAGTTGCCAGCTTGCAGCTGATTCTGAGGTCTTGGTTGAGAATAGAAAATTTATACCCAACTTTCCCACGCCCCGTTGTTGCTACGTAAATACAAAAAACACATGAAGTGAGATAAGATTTAGTGGTTGATGTGCTACTTCATCAAAACTGAGCTACATTTCTCTGAACCGGATCTATAGTGTTGGTTGTCATCCTACCCCCCCAAAAAAAAGCAACAACCCACAAGCAACAAGTCAATGCAGTGAAGGAAGAGGCACTCATATGTAAACTTAAGTCAACCACAAGAAATTTAATGACAGACTGTTATGGCCTCAAAGTCACCCATAAAGGAACAAACATGAAACTAAAACTGCTATAGTGCCCCAGATTTTGAAACAGAAAAAGCCCTTGTGTTACCAGTGCTGTTCAACAGATGCTCTCAGACACTTTATAAACACTAATGACACTAGTGTAATTCTCAAAATTACAATATTTAATAGATTTAGGTTGAATAACAATTTCACAATTCACTACGTATGAACAGAATTACATGTACTTGAGTTAACCTTCAGTTTCAGGCAATAGCATGGAAGCTGGTCACGCTATGAATCAACAACAATCGACAATTACAGTGTCAGTTTAAATGTTTTATCATACAGAAGCTTTAAACAAGGGAAAAATAAGTGGATTTATAGAACTACTGTAGTATATTATGTTTAGGTTAATAAACAATGACTTCAGAAAGGAACATTATAGACATGCTTATGTTTACAAAACTTCTTCAGCTCGATGGGGAAAAGAAAGAGACAGAGAGAAGGATGAGTCGCAGATATAAACAAAATGCATTCTGGCCTTTGGTTTGAGCAGGTAAGGTGTTGTGCAGAATAGGTGGCTTTCCCGCCAGCTAACAGGAGTGACCTGAAATCTTTTTCAGCATTCAAAAACTGGGATATTTTGTTCTTGCTTAAAAAAAACTAAACAAACTGAACATTAAGCAATATGAGTTATTTGTCTGCTCAGTGGAGATAAGATGAGAGGGAGCTGATGCTGCACTTTGTGATTTCAGAGTTCTGATCCTGGTTCTTACGGATGCGGTAGAAGTGTTCAATGTAGCTGGATCGCCCCAACAGCTCCACAAAGTCCTCATCGTGCGTGATGATCAGCAGCTGGAAGTTACGCTGGCGAGAGCGACTCTTAATTATCCTGGGGCGAACAAGCAAGAAGAAATAAAGAAGTACATAAAATTTATGTTCCATGCTGTAATAACACAAAATAGACACGCATGCCAACTAATTACAGCATTTGAGCTCATTATCATACCGCACATTAATAGATTAAGACATTAAGGTAGCTAACTAGTGTTTCTTGCTTTAATAAATTGTTCGCTGGAAAAATGTCTTTTTTTTTTTTTATATCGCTATGCTGTTCTCAGCTGATGCCAATCTCAGTATCTGAGGAACTATTCAAGGCCACATGAATCACATGCCACGCTCTCGTGCTTAACCCTTTAATGTCATGACTCTTCCACCGACAGGCCTCTGGGTTAGTCAAACTAAATACTCAAATAGTGCATTATCTTATTAAAAATATTCCACTACGAGTGCAAGCACTACTTCAAATTCTTTGCTCAAGTTAAAATATTCAATATTTGCTTTAAAAATTTATTGTCCAAGGTACAAGTACCCCATGAGGAAATAAAATAAGTCAGTTTAATGTCTACTTTAAACACTTTTGTTACCTTTTATTATTATCAATTATATTTTGTTATTATTAACAAAATATACTTAAATTACCAAAAAAACAACCTCACAGAATTATAATTATTGCTGCTTCATCCATAATATTGTATCATTTATGAGTCGATTATATTTTGTTTTAGGCGTCTACATTTATAAACAATAACTATCAGATACATGTAGTGGAGTACAATAGTAAAAGATGAATATGAAACTGTTATGTACAAGAATATTAAACTTGAATTGAAATTACTTAAGGACTCAAGTAGTACTGTAAATTCTTTCATTTCCTTTCTTTAATAGATACATCATCTTCGTTATTTATTCAATAGTAGACTGGCTGCCTTGCTGCCTTTTATTTATTTACATCAGAAATGAGGTAACTTTCATGTTTGATGTAATGCTGCAGATATTACTAAATTTAATTGAGTGTAACCGTTCTGAAACCGAGACCGAAACCCTGATACAAATATAGACAGTCCCAGGCAACAGAACGCGACACCTTGTTATGCAGCAAACCTTATAAGTAATGTGTGTCACAGTGGAGTCTCCTGCTCCCTGAAACCTGCAACTTTTAAACAATACAGTGCAATTTCCCTCTGGGATTAATAAAATATCCTAAACCTTCATTGAATCTTATTAGTCAGTAATTAATCAATCTTTTGATTCATATTATTATAAATGTGTACTCTTCAACCTCTGTATATCTATTAGTAGATTACCATCTCATTATCTGCTTTTGCAACTGACATAAATTAACAAACTCATGTTCCAGCATAAGACAGCTCTGTGCTATTAACCCTGGGCTACTTTCATTTAAGTGAGACTGTGTTGGCTGCTGCAGAAATGCTAAAATTAAAAAGAAAATTAGAATACGACAGAAGTATAAACACATTTGCCCGGTGCAGCCTTTGTGGACAAAACAGAAGAATTGTGTTGGTGTGGGGCTTTAATTGGTGTACTAATGGCCAGCATAGCATATTTCACAGTCCATGTATGTTTTTGTACTTGTGTGATGCCATTACTACGACTTCTTTAACTGCCTGTTTAAGGTGACAGATAGTTGATAGAGGGTTTTGAGACTTCTAGTATATGGCTATGGCACTCTAAATAAGGGCTTGAGTAATGCATCATATCCGTGAGGATGCTTACAAGTAAACAGGTACCAACACTGTGTATGTATATATACTGACTCTACAAGTGCATGTGCCAGTGACTCAATATTCTCCCGGTCCAGGTTGGTGGTGGGTTCATCCAGGGCCAGAATCCCACAGTTCAGACAGAAGGTCTCCGCCAGGGCTAAACGGATGATCAGTGATGCCAACACCTAGACACAAACACAGCCACGTTTGGAAAAAAAATTATTTCTTAAAAAAAACATAAAAAAGCCTATGTGATGTTTTTAAAATAGTTTTTTACCCACTTGCTTATCTCATAATTTGCTAAAAAACACAGACACAGAGGATTGATTTATGTGGTATATGTGCTTATACACAACATATTTTACTGGTACCTTCTGACCAGCGCTGCAGCGTCCTCTCATGTCCAAGGCTGTGTCTCCTTTCACCATAACTACTCTGTAGTTGTAAACCCTCCGCTTTACTGCAGCAGAAGCACTTTCATCCATATCAGACCTGATTTCCACGTACTCAATATCTAGAAAGTAAGTAAGAGGAAGAGATAACGCAGCACTCTCAGAAGAACAATTACTACCTACCGTAAATACTATATACAAATGACACCAAAGTGAAATGCACCTTGACCCCTGTAGGTGCTACGCCATAGGTCTCTTATAATCTTGTTGATCTCATCCATCTTCATGCTGTGGAACTTCATGATTGTTCTGAGAAAAACAAACAGGAAACAAAGACAAATTCAATGATAAACTGAACAACGTCTTTGGAACGATGAGTTATAAATATCTAATTGTACATTAAACAATGCTTAGTGTAAAAACTTTACACCACACTAGGCTAAAATGGCTATCAAGCATATCCTAACTGTACATGCATGTGTACATCTGCCATTAATCAAATAGTTCACACAATACCTGCTTCCAATGTCCAAAAAAATACTTAATGGGACATGGTATAAATAAGGTAAAAAGTGCAAGGCATGTGCAACAAGTTAACATCTGAACAACCACTATTTATGATGGCCATCCTTAATAAAAAGGTGAAGATGACCAGGTGCTGGATTAAAGCATATGGTAGATTAAATTACAGCAGACTACACAGTGTGGATAGTGTGCACATAAGCAACAGGCATGCATGCAAAAAGGCACTGAAATCATCAAGGCTGAGACAAATAGATATCATAATTGGCATCATAAAACCTTCTATCGGTTAGAAAAGTTTTGTGTGGAACAGTATAACCAAATAATATTGTAACAAAATATTTGCAACATCAATATAAAAAACACAAAAAAAATTAAATCCATTTAATATTGATACATGAAATAGATAACATATCAATGCATCAAAGTTACTGGATGTTGTTTTCCTGCATACCAAGAAATATTTTTGCTGTAATCTAGCAAACGGACAAGAAACTAGTGTGGTTTGAAAACATCAGAATGATAACAATATAAGCGCCTCTTATGAAATCCTTCATGGTGGAAGTACACAAACCATGAAGAACGGAAGCAGAGCATTCATTATCCATTCATCTGACCTACTGAATCATATTTAAATAAATGCTAAGGCAGCAGAAAGAAATAATCGCTTGTGACTTTGTATGAATACCGAAAATGTCATGTGACTTGGTCATATTAGAACTAATTCTATAATTTTATAATTGTAGCACAAGTGTATGCTTTATCCTAAAAGACTATTCAAAATATTTCTATGTGTCAACATTTAAAAAAATAAAAAAAGGCTGTCACTTTGCAAAAGCGAGTATTAATGTAAACGAATATTAATGGCCCAAAAAAATTTTGCCAAGTGGATTTCACCAAGCAAAAAGTTAAGAGCTTTCCAGTGGACACTGTAATTATCACAGCGATCAATGTGTTTCAGCTGACTACATGAATGTACTGAAGGACCAGGACTGTCTTCTACGGATTTTTATTCTCTGATGGAACAGGCATATTCCAAGACTTATCGTGTTCAAATTGCGACAAAGTGGTTTACGGAGCATGACATCATTTTCACACATGGATTCGCTACCATAGAGTCCAGACCTTAACCACGGCCAGGGATGGCCTTGGAGTTACTGGCAGTTACCAACCTGCCCAGTGTTTTGTCTGCTGCTAATAGTTGCTTCTTTGGTCTCTTGTCTTTGGTCTGGTTCAGCTGGAGATTTCTTCTGTTAAAAAGGGATTTTTCCTCTCCACTGTTGTCTAATGGTGTTTCAGGGGATTGAACCTGGTGCTGCTGGAGATTTCTTCCATTAAAAGAAGTGGAATGTGACTTTATGATGACTTTTACTGTGTATATATATATATATATAAATTAACTGAACTAAATTGGAATTGCAGACCGTTACCTTGAATATTTACACTGTGGCCGAAAGGATTCCGATTCTCAATTCCCTTTGATGTCATACCAACATATTTAGGGTATGTGGGAAAGCAAGCATAGGGGCCTGAGTGACCTCGACAGGAGCCAATTTGTGATGCCTAAAATACTGGATCACACCATCTCCAAAGCCAAAACCACTTTCTCTGGTGAGTACCTACCAAAGGTGGTCCAAGGAAGGACAACCAACGACCTACCAATAAGAAGACAGCCACCCAAGGCTCATAGATGGATGTGGAGAGCGAGGGCAGACCATTTGGAACTTCTGTAGCATATATTACTGAAACATTTAATCTTGTCCATTTGGGGTTGCACAGTCGCAGACTGCTCATAATGCCCATGCTGAGCCCGATCCACTGCTCAAAACATATATAATGCTCATGTGAGCATCCCAACTGGAACATAAAGTAATGGAAGAAAGTGGCATGGTCTAATGAATCTAGTTTTACATTAGAACATCATCCAGCAGGATGGTTGGTCACTCAGGTGATTGGGGGCTGGGACCCTGCTTACACTGCCTGTCAAATGATAACTGAAATACAACTAAACAACTAAATAATAGATAATAGAGCTGAGGAGGTGAAGGTGCAGAGCTGTAGAGAAGTGCTGGAGAGAAGCACTGTCTTTATACATGGCAACAACTAGCATGCTATTAGCTACCAGCTTTTAACATTGCAAAAACAATGGCCTGACCACTATTCACTGATTCACTGGATGTTTTGAGCTGGCGAGGAGGAACAGACAAATGAGGCCCCGCTGCTATCAAGTGAACTGGGTAACTGCAGTCTGAGCTGCCTGATTTCTCACCTTGGTCACTTGTCTGTTCAGTGCTGTTGTTGACTGTCAGGAGTTTACAAACTTTAAAACTGCTGTGTCTCACCTCTTGGATTGTGTATTGTTGTGATTGCTATTGCTGTTTTGAGCGATTATGTGCTTTTCTAGTATTTTCTAGATTCATTCTGTGTTTTGTGTTATTTTTAACTTTTTATATATCATATCGGCTCCGCTGCTGTGACATGTGAATTTCTCCTTCTGGGGATCAATGAATTCTTCATCTTATCTAATCTAGTCTAATCTAATATAATCTTATCATGTCTCAATTATAAAACTGGTTGGGTGCAACTGAATTCTGCCTGTCTTTAACGGACATGTAGCTTCTCATTTTGATGTGTGAACAAGTTCATTGGCCAAAAAAAAAAAGCAAACAAAAAAAACCCCTCTAACTCTAAAAAAAAAAAACAAAAAAAACAAAAAACAAAAAAAAAAACATATTTGTAGCCATGTTAAACGTAGTATTGAAATTATGGTTGTTATAGCAAAACCGGAAATAATATTTAGTTCACACACACTTCTGTATCCGTGACCCAATAACCTGGTAGCCTTGTATACTTTCAATTCAGATATTTTTGCCAGTAGTATGTGTAAGACATGGACAGCTGAATATTTGGTGCATCAAACAAAACATCCCATGCTGAAATTAAAAACAAAGATTTTAGTTTTAAATAAATAAATCTGGGGACAATGGCCGCAGATTTTCACCAATCATGCACACACAACCAGGTTTTGCAGAGTCAATGATCAAGGGAGTTTTTTTTTTCCAACTCTCAAATCAAAAAATCTTACTGTGAAACAAACTTCTGTGTATTCAAACAGAAACTGTGACCTGGATGTCTAGTCTGCTGCAAGTCTGCTTTCAATCTTGATAACAGTGCAGACACAGAACCAACCCACACATACGGGTAAATGATGCTTCTGCTCTCTTCACAGATTGTATCTGTGACGGTGAGCTCAAACTTCCTTACTGACGCGGACTTGTGCCTTTCATCCTCAATTATTTGTCTGTCACACAAGCAGCCTGACACTGTGACTTTCAAAGACAATAGTGAATTGACAAAAAACACACAAAGCATGATGAGCAAAAGTTTTAAGGCCTGTTTTGTAAGAGAATAATCTACAGGTACGATATGCAACCGGACTATTGAAAATTGACATTCATTTTGAATTTTGATGTTAATTATATGCACTAAAGTAATTTAAATGAACAAATCTTATACTTACTGGTCTTAGTAGTATTTTCTTCATCAATTATTATGCACATTATTTTTTCAGTCAACTATCACACACAGGCAGGCAATAATGTCCAGAATAATTTCTGAAAAGCTCAAATGTCCAGAAACACTTGCAGATAATCTAATATTAAAGTTGTTTGTTCTTTGCTAGACTTTAGCTGAAATGCATTAACACTCCACTGCAGCAACACTCATTATGATAAAAGAAAGTTAATGTCAATGTTTTCCAAATCTACACCTACCTACAGGAACTCAGTAGTTGCTGATAAATGTAACACCTTTACCACAAATCTCACTGTATCTCTTCTTTTGCCTGCTATGAGTGAATGTGTTTTCACTACAGGCCAAGTGTGCACACTCACACTACACTGGTTTTCTTTGATAGTTGAGAAGGTGAGAAAATTAGCTAATTTTAGTGTTTATATTATCTGATTGTCTAGACACCTACTGGACATTGAAATTAAGCACTGGTTTGTATTTATGACTTCACTGCATCAACATTGTACCATTTTTACATTTCTCTAGAATAAAAATTTCATTTTAAAAATTTTAATTGTATGTATGGTGCATGGTAAGCTGTATGTAATGTGCTTTTATTATTTTATCATTTATTTATTTATGTGGCGCAGTTGGTAGAGTGGTCACCCACTCCCCTAGGGACGGTGGATTGCGACCCGGCCACATGTTGAACTGTCCCTGGACAAGTCACTGAACCCCAAAACCACATACATTAAGGTTGTAAAAGCCAGTGCATTCTGGGTAATGGTCCCAATTTGATTGAGCCAAATCAATGTGCAGACCATGCTTCGCTGTGGCGACCCTGACTATGGGATAAACCAAAAGAAAAAATAATTTATTTATTATACAATAACTCTAATCTTAATTAATCTAATCTCATGTGCATGTATTTTATTGTTGTGACAATTCCAAGTACATTTCTACTTGATTTTAGTTCTGAGGAGCACATAATTAAATATTGACAATCTAACAGCAGGCTGCACCTAAATGGCAAAAGTTGTGACTCTTTTTTAAAAAGCAATAAAAGCTTATGATTTGAAAATAAATACATTACCTTTGATTAAGGTTAAAATCAAGGGGTTTGCGACAAAGGCAAAGTAAGACAGAAAAGTAGCAATAAACAATTAATCCAACTAAAATTGAAATAATTATACATAATAATGTAATGCAGTAAATACACACAGAAAAGCCTAAACCTGAACTTTTCTGTAGATAAACTTCTATTGTCACTACCAGGAACAGTATTGACATCACTGAACAAACTCAGTTTCCCCACCACAAGGCAACTGGTTTTCTAGCGAACAACGTATGAATGTAGTGGTTTATTGACCCAACTTCAAAAAGCCTGATAAGTAAGTCAAAGGTTGGCAGGGAAACTACTAAAGATGGTTGGTCAAGGGATGTGCTTAAAGGAAAACTAAATCTTAGAAATACTACCACAGGTGTTAAGTAATTTTGCATTAAAAACATTTTACTTGCTACAAATTTGTTTTTAATTCTTATATTTGATTTATATTTATTTCCTTTTGGTGTAAACTGTAAATGTGTTTGTCAAATTGTTACATTTACATTACATTACATTTATTTATTGTTAAGTTGTCATCATTTTGACAACATTTTGCTGTTGCAGTGTTATGTAGGTCAATTAAAGTTAAAGTATTAAAGTTATTTTAATATAATTTAGTGTAGAATTTTCTGTGCCTTTATGAAATTATTATACTGTCATATTGCTCAGCACATCAATGCATCAATACTCAAGACATGTCTCAGCAGTTTGAACCTCATATCACTGAGTCAGATCTCTTTCAGTATTCATCACTGTACAAGCACGTACATTTTTTCCAGGCTACGTGAATGTCACCCACTTAACCAATCGAACCTCTAATTCAACAAGTTTTCTTTATTATTCCTAATATTAAGCGTCACAGCAAAAATCAATATGCAACAGAATATGTGATTTGTTAAACGTCAACTGGATAGAGATCAATATTTTATTTATTACATACAACTGCATTTGTGTGCACTTACTGATCAAGGGCCTTGTAGTAGAGATCCAGGTCCTTAATGACAAGCTCTGTGGTCCTCATTATGATCATCTTGTTTTTGTAGCGCTCTTCAGCTTTGTCATACTGATCTTCTCGCAGCTCTTTTCTACAAGTAATTTAAAGAGCAAGGGTAACTGATTAAATTACTGACACAGGCGATGGATACCAACATAGTCAATTGCTGGAGAAATGTACAACTGTACAGTAGGCATGCAGTAGATCATCTTACTTTAAATCCATTTAGCTTTGCACTGCGGAAACACAATAACATACAAGTGTCTACATGTTTCACCTGTAATGCATTATCTCCTCCTCAAAGCCTTTCTGGCGACCCAGTGCAATACTGCGGTTCTTCTTTAAGTCTTCCAACTTACGTTCTGCATCACGTCGTTCTCTGGACAACCACAGAAGGAGATCAGTTCAAAAACGATTGTGGGTCAACTATAATACTAATTCATAGTCACATTCATTTATCTTACAATAGAATGATAACGGTGTAGTATTCTTACTGGCGTAGCTGCAAAACTTGCATGTTGCCCATGTCTTTCATGAGAGCATCACGTTTAGCCACAACCTCCTTTAATTCCTCTACACGCTTCCTCAAGGTCAGGTTGTCCTGCAACCAGCGCTCCTGGACCTATGAGATATAAAAAGTTAAAAAAGGATACACAACCAACATGGTTCTTTTGCAGCTATAAGAAACCTGTCCCTATTGGTACCTTACGTTTGTGATGCTGTTTCAGAATCATTCAGACTTAGTTGTAGTGTCATTAGTGTAATTTCTTTTTTGTGAATAACCTAAAACTAAAACTGATAGTTTGTATTTTGTTATACACATTTCTTAAATGTTGACAAACTGTTGTAGATGTCCTTCTGCCATCTTTATCAGGCCAGCAATACAATGTATGACATGAACTGCGGGCTGTAGCGGAATAAAGTCTCCAAAGCTAAAACTGAAGAGGATAAACACCCCTGGTCTCATATACAAAGCATGTTTCACTTACACACAGTGCAAAAGAATATTTATATAATGTCTCTTCTCTGTCTAGCAAAACAAGTTGGCATTTAGGCATACAACAATTCAATGAGCCTGCTGTGCTGCAGCATATAAGTATATTCATATAAGTATATAAGCATATCTTATCACTGGAAGAAGTTTGCACTGCTCAACCATAGTAACATCACCTACAATAGGTATTGGTTTCAAAAGCTTTATGTGGTGAAAAAGTGACATTTGGAATTTTGTGTTTCTTGTGCCTAAATTTGTTATTTTGTAAAAATGTTATTTATTTTTACTCATTTTTTATTTTGTTATATGAAAGTTCCAGAATTTGCACATTATTTAATATTTTTGTTGGTCTGATTACGTCATTTCAGGAAAATATTTGATTTGAAGTA